>CAJSYZ010000012.1:0-107316 GCA_910574455.1 Trichaptum fuscoviolaceum | reverse complement strand
ACCCTAACCCTAACCCTAACCCTACCCTAACCCTAACCCTAACCCTAACCCTAACCCTAACCCTAACCCTAACCCTAACCCTAACCCTAACCCTAACCCTAACCCTAACCCTAACCCTAACCCTAACCCTAACCCTAACCCTAACCCTAACCCTAACCCTAACCCTAACCCTAAGTAACCGGTTACTTCTGAGCGTCATATATATAGGTGGCCGTTCCCACACCCTGTGACCGACCCCAAATAGGAAGGTGACTGACTTTCCCACAAAGTGACTGCTACTAATTAGGAAGGTGACCGTTCCCACGCAAAGTGACCGACCTTAATTAGGAAGGTGACTGACTTTCCCACAAAGTGACCGGGCCAAAATAGGAAGGTGACTGATCTGACAGTCAAATTAACCCTAGGATGACCAAATATGGATGGATTAGGAGTGACCGGTGACCGGTCGACTAACCGGTTAGTATGGCCGGTTATATATATAGGGTTACATCGGAGGATGACTGAGCAGAACAAGAATAGAAACAAATAGGGCGAAGGGTTCGGAGTAATGGGGGCCACTGACATAGTAAGAAAACGTAACAGCCAGGTGGCAGAGGTGGCAAATGTCAAACGGCAGACCTTCAAAGAAAATCAGAGTGGCAGAACAAGCTTACAAATATGACTAGTTTTCCATATTTGGTAGGTAAACAACGCTTATATTGCAAACACTTATTACTTTAAGTCCTAGAGCTACATTACCTTACCTTTACAGGAATAATATAATTGCCAGTTCTGTGAGAAAGCTGTCTGTTAACTAAATCTCAGGTAAAAGGAGAAAATAAGGTTAATAATTACTTTATATGGCAGTATAACATAAACTAGTCTGCCACCTATTTACTGCCTCTGGCAAACAAAGGTTTGCCATTTGCCTGGCAGACCAACCTCGAATTTGATCTGCCAACAACACTAGGTACCCAAGCGAACCCTACGGTTCGCGGGAATTAGAAGCCGCTAGGGTGTAGCGGGAACAACATACCAGGTGCCAGTGGTCTTTCACAATCGCATCGACGCCAAATGCGACCTCTCCATCCGCGCCTTCGACTTCGTCGACCCACGCTTCCGGAATGATCTTCGCACAGGACTCGTGCGCCCGCCAGATCAGTTTTCCGACATCGTCCTTCAGGAGCGCTTAGATAGGCACGCCCGTCCAGGCCAGATGAGCGTCTTGTACCGGCAGAAGGTCATCCACGGAGCGCGACACGGAAAGGCAGCACGGGAACAGCTCGAGTTCTTTTGGAACAACAGGAGGAGCGAGATCAGCGAGGCGAAAGGTGACCTTCATCGGCAACTTTAGACTAGACGACGTAGCCGGAGCGGAATCGGTCCCGTCTTGTTTGACCTTGATCTTTCGTGACTTCGACTTTGATTAAGGTATCAATGTCCGCAGCCTTACGCTTCCGCGGGTTGCTGGGTCCAGCGGACTGTTCGGGCGGCGTGGTGCTCTTCGTTTGAGCAGCCATGAGCTGAGCTTCCTCGCGCTCTCGTTTACGCTCCAGCAGAAGTGCATCGACATCGTTTCGACCAGTGCGGATATCAGTCCATCGATAACGACCGCAGTGCGGATAAGACTCACCTATCGCCAACACAACCGCATACCTCCACTCATCGCCCAATGTCCAACCAGCTTTCTAACGCAAAATTGATGCTCTCTGCGCAGTTCAACCCCAAATTGAAGTCCGCATGATAACCACGGGGATAGGTGACTACGAACTCGCCGGCATGCTGCACTAGAGCATTCGGTTTGCATAAGGACTGCGTAAGCAGGGTGGGCGTCGCTAGGAATGACCTGTGTTACAGGAACTGACGGCACTGTGAAACGTCCCGAGGACGGTAACCTGAGAAGAATCTAGTCAATTGCGATAGCGACCATGAGAGTTGGGATGTTACTTACTTCGCATGGTGTTGTCCAATTGTACAGCCCTGCCCTATGGAATAGGTATCCGACCTTCCAAGTCGTGGTTTCGTCGGTGAACAAAGAACCTACACCATCAAAGAAAATCATCAGTATGAGCGAAACGTGACAGCCAAACAGCAGAGCGATACGTACCAGCCGTGTCAGCGTCATACCAAGGTGCTTTCCCAATGCCACAGTTCCGCCATTACCTTCTCTCCTGCTTCAAGTAAAACTCCAGCGTGTAATCGTGAGGCAAGGTGATTGGCGGCAGCCAGTCGGGATGCCGATCGAAATTGTCGAGAAATTCGTCGATGAGCTTTACCCGCCTCGCCTGGTCTGCATCGTGCTTGGGCTTGAACTGGACTGCACGCCGCTTTTGCTAACCGGGTTTAAGAGGTTCAGGTGAAGGAGCATGTAGACTGTTGGTTATCTTCTTTGACAGGAGTGGCGGGAGGAAGGATGTCATGGACGTCTTCGTCAGCTGTAAAAATGGGTTTAGCAGCTTCAAAGGCTGGTAAAGCGTCTTCGAACTGTTCTTCCTTCACAATAGCCCTACGATGATTCCCTTCACTTATTTTCCTCTAGCGCCTCGCCTCTTCCTCTATGTCCATCGCTATCCCACTTCCGCAGCCTTCAGCCCAACATCGTCTACGCCCAGCACTCGCATCGACGCTTGACCACTCATTCATTCCCTCAACCCTTTAACTTTCGCTTTTCCACGATCTTCTGGCGAGAGAGCCTGCCCATCTGAGTATGTGTTGCTCAACAGGCGTGCGCAGACACACCGATCTTCAAACTGTACATAGCTGTCGGATGGAGGGCGGGTAAGCTGAGCGTAACGAAGAGCCATTGTCAAGGTTGAGCGGCATCCGAAATGGAGAACTAGAGGTATTGGTGAATGCAAAGGCAAGTTACCGTCTGACGAGGTGTTGTAGAGGTGGTCGATGAACAGAAGGAAGGAGCGCAATGACCCGTGCCTCATTAGGCATTCGGACTCGGGCTTTATTCAAATTATTGAGTAGTAACCGGTCGTCTCCTCTTCTCTCCTCCAAACTCACTACATATCTCACATCACTCTTAGGCAACATCTCGAAGATGGACAAACCCTATTATCTTGCTGCAATGCTTATTTCTGCTCCGAAGGCCGATACCATCCTGGCATGACCGAACTACAAAAAGAAGATACTGAAACCAAACTAAAAAGGTGTCAATATCGCTCTGTGCACTCTTCCTTGATTGCGGGCGCTGGGAAAGCGAGGGGAAGGAGGACGTGGACGTTATTGAAGAGGCGGTCTCAACGATGGACAGAAGATTCAAGAAGAAAATCGCGGGTGCAAGTACAGGCTGGTTCGCATAAAGAAGATGAGCGTCAACAGATACTGTCCTGTAGAAGATGAGAGACCGCTGCCGGCCCCTGTAAATGCCACTCGCTGGAGGTCTATTCTCTGATTTATTGTTGACGGAATTGCTGCGGAAGTGCAAGGAACACTTGACTAACAACGAGGCCTCTCGGCTCGCAAACGAGGACATGCGGTCGGAAGATCGATACGAAGTTCGCCGAGTGCGCGCAAAGAAAAGGAAGGAAGACGATGCAACGAGAGATGGAAGAGACTTGGTGGGGCAACGTGCTAGGAAAGGACGAAAGGACCTTAGATTGGAGCGGAACTGTGCTCTCGCAAGGATCTCAACGAAAAACAGAAGGCGAGAGATGTGATCCCGTGCGGCTTTTCTTACTGTATGTTTTGCCTCGGTTCAAATTGTACTCTTGCTAAACATACTTTTACTTCTTTGCATTGAAGAAGTGCTTAAAGCGCTGAGAATGTCGCAATACATCGGTCCACTTCCACCTCCGAACCAATCCAAGCCCGGATATCGCTTGGATGGTGTAGGTACGTACCACGCCATATTACACAAACTACTTTTCTTCACTCATGATTCTACCCTCTTCTTCTGAATCTGAACGGCTTTAGATTACGGAAACGGCTTCAAAAAGAATCTCATTCAGCAGACAGACGAGCACAAGCGCAAGGCTCTTGAAAGTTACCAATAGAGCGTGGACGACATCTCATCACATCTTGTGCGATGTAATAAAGCCCTTTGGCCTTCGCGTACACCGGCAAGCATGTGCCATTTGCACCGGGAGTGAGCACCCTTCCGTCCGAGCGCCTGGCCGAGTCGTTCCGCTGAATGCTTCTTTCAATAGATTCTTCATCTTCGTGGACGTCATATCTCATGCCTAGCCCCGTAGGCTGAAGCTAAGCACCAAAGTTTTGTGTAGCCGACCTCGAGGTCGAACTCCAACCCTCAGTTTCTCTGCGTCACATCGGTGCGAGAGGGAGCGGCTGCCGTAATGGACAATTCGAACGACCCTGCCCGCTGCTAAATTTAAGGAAGAGCCGTTCCGCGGAAGGAGGAGCAAAACCTTTTATTGCGGAGGCAGAAGCTGATCTTACCCTCAAATGTCCTTACCGACAAAAACAGCCGACACTCATGAGGGCCGTCTATACCGCAGCAGCAGCCCGTATTGTCACTAGCTAGCATTCGAAATATATCGAATCTGCTGAACACCTCTCCTCAGGAAGGGATTTACCTCTGTGTACGGGCGCTTCTAAATGGCTGGTGAAAGGCTCTTGCTTCTTCGGTCGCGTCTCGTCAAGCGTCATGGCGCCCGGGAAACGGCATCAACACGAGCGGACCCCGCTTCCTCATCGCCTGACTCTGCACGCTCCCGTTCTTACTGATGGCGCTTGTGCAGACCGTGGCTATCGAGTCCGAAGTACCCGTAGCCCCGACGAGATGGACAGACCTTAGGCTTGAAAAGGTCAGGAGAGAATGGCGAATCGCCGCGTGTCCGGTGAGTTATAAGCCAAGCAGTTGGGCATCTTCGATACTGCGATCCCGATCAAGCTTCTCATACTCTCTTCGCTCTCGTCTAGTCCAAAACAATACTTCTAGAGCACTTAGCTTATCAGCACTGCAAATACGCCTATTAGACTTGGTGAGCAAGCCTTTTCTTCGTCGTCCACCGTTCTCTGAACCCGCCCCGTCCTTTCTAATTACGGTAAAGATTTCCAGACGTTCCTCAAATCTGATCACTTCTCTCCGTTATTCTCGAAAGGGTGAAATTTCTGATATGGAAGTCATTTTATCAGCCTCGCGAATTAATGCCTCGCTTGCTTCTGGTAAGCAGTTTTCTCACATCATCAACGACGCGTAAGGCTTATTGGTCGGCTCCTCCTCGCTCTTACCTTCAAGTTCGCCGCCAGAACGCCCTGCAAAACAGCAACTACAATGAACACTCAGAAGGTAATCAAAACTTGCACTTCAAGCTTTCGGACATGGTCTAACTGACTACCTTGCAATCGTGTAGGAGACTCAAGCACCTCAAACGCAGCGGGACGACGATTCGAGCTTCAGCGCGTTTGGACAACTGCTGGCGGCCACCGTTTGTTCGCTGTAGCGCATTACGGAGGTGACCCAGCGAAGTACGACACAGCAGACGTCCTTGTCTTGTATACAGAGCGCAACTCACGCGTGGCGAGTGCGCTGGAGAACACCTTCTTCGAGGACCACGTGCGTGGACTTCCCCATCGTGCCCTGCTCGAGGCCTTCCAGCGTGCCATCCCCTCCATCCCCCACCTCTTCCCTTCCGCCACCCGCATCACACTGCGCACGCGTGCAGAGGGAGAGGAGGCGTCGTACACGTTTAGCGAAGAGACAGAAGAGGTCGTCGCATACCCGCCCATCCCGTCCTCGTTGGCCAGCGTCCCCACCGTGCAAATCGGCGCGCTCGCGAAGCTCAGTCCTGCGCGCTTCGGGACGCACGTCGACCGTGTGTCGTGGCAAGGGCGGGAGTACGCGTTCAAACAGTGTACGCGCGACGTCGAAGACATGCTGCAGGAGGTCGACTTCCTCGCTCAACGGCCCTCGCCATGCGTGATCCAGATGTCCGCCATCGTCGTCGACAGCACGCAGCGCCTGCGCGGCTTCCTCGCCCCATTCATGCCGTACGGCTCGCTCGAGGAGCTGTTCACGAATCTGTCGCAGCCGAACACACAGCAAATGCAGGCTCTGGGGAGCGTCGCGTACCCGCAGCATCCATCCTGGACGACGAAGCTCAAGTGGGCGAGACAGATCGCGCAAGGGATTGTGGACTTGCATGGCTCGCCTCTCGGCCCCATTGCGCTTGGGAACTTCAACCCGCGGAACGTGCTCATCGACAACAACGGCGACGCCCTCATCATTGGTTTATCTGGGACGGCGAGCGGGACGCGGTATACTGTTCGATGGGCGGCGCCGGAGCGCATGCGCAGCAGCTACTCGGTTGGTCCTTCGATGGACGTCGCGAACATGGGCATGGTACTATGGGCGCTCGCTGAAGAGGACTTCACTGGCTTTACGAAGCTAGCGCCGACTGTGAATGGCATAGACGAGACGCACAGGCCAAGACGGTGGAGGAGGCAGGAGACGCCGCACTGGTTTAGGATGGCGGTAGATAGGTGTGTCCAGGACGAGCCTACACAGAGGCCAACGGCTGCAGAGGTCCTCGCTATCCTTGAGAATGAAGCGGTGGCTTGAAGTGGCGGGGAATGGTGACACGCAATGTCGGCGATGATTTCTTTCTTCCTTTCCGTAGAGTTGACTGACATCTGTTATACTATTGTTAGACCTTTACTCATTGGAATTACCTATGTTACTTATGTATCATACGTGCCAATGGAACTAATAACTGCACAATAGTCGGATGATAGTGGGTCTGTTTTGATGTCTCTTGAATCGCATTTGCTCTCTTTTCGGCTTGGCATTCAACCGGTCCCTAACGATATCAATTTGCTTTCAGAACCTTAGTACGCATGTAAATAACCAAACTTCGATGGCCGTTGAAATTGACAAGTCGCAGCCCTGAAACGTCTCTCACCTGACCGTTGTCTTGATGTGTTCAATAGATCAGGCTGAAGGCTGGAGTCGTAGATAAAGATTACGGATGGCCAGATTCCCTCTTCTAAGTCTATATTAAGTAGCGAAATACATATTCATACATCTTAATTTGTTGATGAAGCACTGGAAGTCTTGTCGATAAGAGCAGACCGACTTCCCTCGAGCATTCATGCATATCGAGACAATGCTTATGGTGCAAGGATTTCGACACAAGTGAAGGTAGAGTAGCGACCGAAGATGCTTCTCATGTAACTCTTCATCATCATGGAGACATCCGGACCATACGACCCTTCATTGAAAGGCGCATTTACATATATTGCTTGTCCACTAGTGCACACAGATATAGACTACCGCTATATTGTATTTGTGACACACAGATTAATAGGACGAAGGAATACGGGTTTTATTGAAGGAGAAGAAGAAAGCGATAAGTTCAATCCTCATATTAGGATAACACTTTACACATCTCTGCTGTATCATCTTCGTGGCCGTCTGTATCTTTAGCACCTTCATTTACCAGTTGACTGACCCGCAGCTGGCATCTCCAAATCACGTATTCAAGTATAGACTTTGATGACTTCCCGTACAGAAATCTGTCTTAAAGAAGGAGTGCCTGTTAGTGTGAGCGGCCTGACGAAAAGGCCGCCTACAAGTGCCGCCGCTGCCGCATGCAGCCGCCTACAAGTATCGCCGCTGCCGCATGCATGACTGCAGACACGGAACCAATGATAAATAAGATAAAATACTGTAGAAATTAATGAAGTCATTGCATGTGCCACAGCTGTCCAAACTGCCGCATGCAGTGCCGCCTACCTGTCAAAACTGCCGCCTACCTGTCAAAAATGCCGCATGCAAACCCTGGCACAGCCACTGAAGTGCCGCATACACTACCGCATACAGGCTTGAAGACTGCAGTCAAGCCGCATGCAGAGTTGCAACGGGGTCCCGAACCTTCCCAAAGCGTACTAGACTCAGGTACAAACACAGCCATGCATTCAGTTTCCCACAGCCACTCATCAAATTGTAGATCTTGCATACGACAATATGATTACTTGCATAGCAGAAGTAGTTTAGATATAAAACAATCACAGTACTGTCTATTGTAATGTACTAATAAGATATAAAATAAATGATAATTAACTACGAGAAATAGAGACCAAAATGGCACATGTATACTAGTAGAAGGTGTAGGAAGTCGATGAGAAGTCTTCGAAAAACTTGTCAATGCCCGTTACCCGGTTTTCGGTAATCCTTCAAGTTGTCCGCTTGTCCCCTCAGGCTGTTCTCGGACACCAAGTCACACAGTATATTTGTCCTGATTTTAACTTAACAACACTTAATATAATACTTTCAACTAACTTAATACACCCAATATTGACTTAAGTAAATTGTATGAGAATATATTTACTAAAGAGTGACCCAGACCATAGTCTCGTGACATTTATTTGGTCTTCGATAGATCTGAGATATTATCGGGGCTCTCGCCCCCGGTCACTTACGAGACTGTAGGCGGCACTTTGTACAATGACCGCCTACGCCTACTAGTACTGCATGCGGTCCTGTATAGAAAGTGCCGCCTACTGCATGCGGCAGCGGCGGCACTTGTAGGCGGCCTTTTCGTACAGCCGTTAGTGTGAGCTATCCCCTATTCGTGCTCTCTCAAGCTCTCTGGCTAGTCGTTTCACTATCTTGGTGAGCAATGAGATAGCTTGAAATCAATACTATGAATTTGACTTCTCGTCCCGGGGACAGAGACCCACTTACATTACTCTCTTCCGGGATGCTCCATCCAAATATTTACTACGTCAATATTTTTTAGAATGAAATAAATAGGAAACCAGATAGATTCTCGATGTGTTATGTGTAGACTCCACGTAGTTTACAGGAAAATAGAATCAGTATTTGTTGTCTTCGTAGTTAGAACAATAGGTCGTAATACGATTCAGAGATGTAAGCATGGATTCAATGCATTCACATCCATTGGCAGGAGCTTGCCGAAGGGCCCGGGGCCGAAGTCTCGTTCATGAACATCGACACCAACATCTGAAAAGCCGCTTGAGTCCAGGAGCTCGCGGCATTTGGCAGTCGCGGCTGCGGACGCTTCAGTGGTAAGAGTCCCGCGTTGCACGGCAACGCACACTATGATGGGCGGTGACGGGTCATCGGGGTACCCGTACTGCATCGCGCCAATACTCTTCCATGGGAAGCGCATTCGCCATAGGGCATCGAAGATGTTCCCCAGGAGGGCGCTGTGCTCCCAGGCCTCTTTAAATGCAGAGCTCCTTTCGGTCTCAACAGAAAGTAACTGCTTCTTCCGCACGGGTCCATTTGCTGCTTCATGCTTCGAGCTAGTTATAAGGTCCTTGCCCCTCAGAGTATCTGTTGTGATCAAGTCCTGGCTCTGTCTGACAGCGTCTTCACGTCGGACTTGATCCATGGCAAATTCTATGTTGTAAAAGCTACGAATACGGAAAGGTTAGCGAGGAAGTCGCAAACTCTTTGGAGCTGAGCGTACCTGTGAAGATAGAAGGCCCGGATGCTCCTGCTTTAGACACTAGAAGTCAAGACCGATGGAAATGGTCGAAAGGAAGTGAGCGCTGACAAGCAATGCACATTGGGTCGAATCCCGATGAGCACAAGTACTTTATATACTGCGAGGGAAGCCAGGGAACGCAGGACCACACTGCGAAAAGCAAGTTCTCCTCGAGGCAGTTTTCGATCTAAAGCTGGATGCTGAACGAGTCAGCTGGCTAATTAATCAATCGTATGACTCGGACTCACATTCCCAGTGATTTTGTATGACTCCTTCGAACCTAATATTTTAGCACCTGGACAGAAATTCTTCTATTTCTTAACTCCTTGATACCGGATCTACCTCTTTATAGCTGACCATCTGTACCCCAAGTACGATGTGGGCCATGACTCGGACAAAGGCATCCGAGGGATGAGACGCACTGGCACGAGTGCACATCATAAGTCGAAACTTCCAGTCGCGGGCACCATCCTCGGGCCCGTGGAGGCTATGCGCTATCGCAGGCGTTAATTCATAGGTTTGACTCACAGAAGGAAGGATATTAAGCCAGCTCGCGGTGAGAAGACTTCGGAGTCACACACTTCTATTCCTGTCGCCTCGTGTCTGCAAGGTTCAACGGTTAGCGGATGCTTTGTAGCTCAACAGCCAGTGACCACAGTCTTCACCGATATAAGTCTCCACTCATCAAGTGAAGCGTGGGCTACATACCTTAATGCAAAGCATTGTCGCAAACGCGATATGAACCACAAAATTCATATCAGTCGTAGCCCAGGTCATCTAAGTAGGACATCTTTCGATTTTTTCGTCCCAAGCCTGACACATCTATTGTGACGAGTGATGAAGAATGCCCTAAAACGAGGCTATTCACGAAGTTATAATTAAGTTCAAGATAGGTGTTATGGTGAGATGGCAAGCACGCTGCAGCAGAAGAACGGAACAAAACCAACTTGAACGAAGAGCCTGAGGCCGGCCCTGAACTTTAGGTGTCAACTTGAATGGGGTCCCAATTTCAAAATGAGTCTCACCCTACCGGTCGGCCCCGAAAAGACTGCAGCGCCTGCTACCATCGTTGACTGTTCCGCTCTCAAGCAAGATTGACAAGAATAAGTTAATACATTGTCTTAGAGATGTGACTCCAACTAGCGCAAGTTTGCGAGTGTACACAGCTCTGGTTACTTTCATATGTGAGGAATGACATTGGTCCATGTTACAGACTCAAGTGCAGATTCTGGGAGGTTACGAAGGGAGAGGAGGGCCAGTATGAGGAGTGATAGCCTAGCAAGAGGGTAGGCTACGGATAAGAACAAATGGACGGGTTTTGAGACAATCAACTCATTAACCCGTTCGTCCACAATGTCCCAGAAGGACTTTGCCTTTGTGCCATCCTTCGCTTTGAAAAACAGAGTCAATGTGAGCTCCCGGACGAGTGGGCCTATGAGTATGCAGAGGCAGATGCCGACTAGACTCAGGGAAGCGGTGCGCCAAAAGACCTGTTCGGTGTGTGACGGAAAGGGTGAATTCCACGCAGCGCAGTGGATTGAACCAAAAGTAGCCCCTGCGATGGCGGAGAAGCAGAGAAGTGGCTTTGTCTCTACGTGTTCACTGAAGAATATCATCGACATGATCCACTTCATGTCTTGTTCATCGAAGAGCAGTCGTAGACTCGGTTTGTCTTGGATCTTGTGCTTTGCGTCCCGAAATTCCTGCAGTTTGAAGTCCCGAATGCGCAAGCGCGTATCGAGGATCTTGTGCATGGGAAGGAACATAAAGAGGTAAGGTAGGTAGAGCAGTCTCGTTGTGACTAATCTCCATACCCATTTAATGGTTCGAATGGGTACCGATGTAATGGCGGTATGCGAATCGGTCTGGTGCGAGGCGATGTCCAGTCTCCTCTCCTGTATTACAACAAATTTCTTTTCTTCGAGATTGTAGACAACTTCCTTGCCTTCGTGATCAAGCTCGGCTTCCACGATTTCGACTACGCTGTCGGTGCAGGACACAGGCTCGCAGCTTCCAGTACTCGTCTTGCATGGAAGGAGGATAGAGATACATTTCCGGATGCCTCGCAAAACTCCGCGGAAGAATGCACACGTGTTCCAGCTGAGTGTCGCCCAGATATTTAGAACGGTTCCAATGAATTCCGACCAGAGATACTCCTTCAAACAGAAGTCTTCTCTGGGCACTTGCCTTCCGGAATCATCTTCTACCATAGGGAATGTCCACTGGGTTTCTTCAGCTTCAGTGAGCCTTTCTTTCAGCAGCGCTTCCGCTTTCTTCGTATGAGTAATGATAGGACACTGAATGTCTAGCGGTTTGCTCCACCAGAATAGGTACATGACACTATTGAGCCCGGCGAGAGCAGCGGTCGTGAGCTCGAGTTCTGTAATGACCAGACCTTGGCGTGCACGAGCAAGGAGCTGCATGATGAACCAGGTGATCTGCAGCAGTGCGACTCCTTTCGATAGAGCATCTCCCTTGCTTCTGTCGTTGATCTCCTCTTCTGTTACATTCGGAAACCGCAGCTTCTGACTTGAAAGCAAAGATTTGAACTTGCGAAAGCTGAGAACTCCGACCCACATTTCACCTCCGAATCTTGACTGATAGGCGTAGTCCCTGTTAAGCGCCTTCCAGTGGGACCTAAACCAGCTGGTTCCTTCGTAGGTTTCGTTCTTCATGCACATTATCTTGAAGCCTCCCATCTGTAAAAGGTGCGCATGCTTCATAGTCCACGGCTCATCTGATGCCATACAATTGTTTAATGTTTCTTTACCCAACAATCGAGAGTAAACGACGTACATTGCTGCGGCCTTGCCTTGTTAACCGCCTCTTTTATCATCACCGCGCCTCTCCACTGCTTAAACGCCCACATAATCATGACCTCGGGCGCAAGTAAGGCCAAAAGCATCAGGAATAAGCGCCGTTTCAGAATAGACGCCTTGCCTTCGTCCAGGAATGGGACATTCGGATGAACAGAAATCCAGGTCACCGCAAATGTCGTAGCAAGACAACTCCAGAGAATATCAAGCACAGTCCGACCGGGAAGGTCACTGGAAGTTGGCTCGTCGATAATGGAGGCCGGAGCATCGAGCGCGCGGGGTTGTGGGGTGCTGATAGGGGCAGCGTCTATTCCAAAACGTCGGAAGAGAAAAAGCAAGAGGATCACAGTAATCATGGCACAATGAACCAGGCAAACGCGCCAGAAGCTGCTGTCCGTCAGAACGGCGAAGGAAATGAGGATTACGATAGACCTGGGGCAGAAGGTGGATGATGGGGGAAGACGAACAAAAGCGAGGAAGGCGCTTGAAACTGTGTAGATATGTTTGTGTGTGGAGCAACAACATGAACTTCCATGCATAACACTTTCCGAGCTATCAATAGAATGGAACTAACGTGAAAAGCCTTCACGGTATTGATATAGGATTGTAGTTATAACACATTAATAGTAATGTGATATAAGCTTTATAAATGGCTGACCGTCAACTAATATATCTACAGTAGTAATATTTAGGATTTACATATAAAGCGTATAGTGCTAGGTACTCACATAAAAGGCCTATACTGTGATATGTTTCCTGCCATACGCAATCAGATAAAGTCAGATAAATCCCGTGAACACAAAGATAAAGTTGTCCCACTTGTCAATGGTACCGTCTTCGACACTGGATTGGCAAGCTTCAGGCGAGTCCATGATATGTTTCCCAAATAGATTTCAATTGCTTCCTGGATAGACTCTTCTTTATATGGATTCCTCCCAATAGTATGTATGGTGTCCAATACCGCGTCGACGATGTCGTATCGAGCTATCAGCATTCGCTCTTTGAGGATGCTCTTTCCTTACTCTTCACAATAAGTTAATCCATTCGTTAGTCGAAGTCTGCATCAACGCCAATGTCTGTCATCAGACATAACCCTGAATGCGTTTGACCTTCGTGGGTGATCGATTCATTGGCACATATGATGGACAATGGAATGATCCGTTCGCAATCCCGTTGAATTCGATTTGAAACTTGTCCTGGAAGTATAGGAAGTGTTCTCGATATCGATGAGTTGAATCTTCGGGACGGGTTATTGGTGCGAGGTGTATCGTGTGTGGCCTCAGTCTCAAGTCGATACATAAGAGTCGTCTCTCCAAAAACCTTTCGGGGAATGTCTCGGCGGCATATGCAATATGCTTCTTAGATGCCGCTTTACGGGCATACGCACAATTTGGATTACGAGGCCTTTATCGCACTGTGTTGTCTTGACACACTCTAATAAAGCCTTCAGTACACTGTAGTCTGTGCAGCAGATAGCCAAGTTCCTGCTTACCATTCAGATTATATCCAATACCTTCTGCAATTTTCGGGAAACATTCGCTGTGTCCAGAGTTCCAGGCCTTGGATTGACATGCTCTTGAGCAATATAGTGCAATTCTGCACCCAGACCTTGTCGCACCAGACTTTCTGCTAAATCATCCCCATCAAGCTTACGAATGACAGATGATTTCAGGATAAACGACTCCAGGTTGGACCACAGGGTTTTGAACGAAGCAAGCGCATCAAGGAATCCGCACGCAGCGTACGCTTCGTCCGGGATATTGGCCAAAGCCGTCAGGGAGTGAGTAAAGTAGATCTTGTAGCACATAAAGCATGGAATGTGCTCCGCCATGATGGTGTGTAGCACATTTGCGCCTGTAGTACTAAACGGGATCCAGCCAGTGCGCAGCAACGCTTCGAGGACACGGTGGTGGAGCGCAGAAAGCGCAAAATGCATCGCTGCAGCGAGCACCGCGGCACAGGCTGATGAAGATGTGAAAGCAGGCAGGTACAAGCCATCGTTTTCGCTCTCAGAATGTTGACGAACTTCATGATAAGCTTTATGACACGGGGTATAACGCCCGCTTCGACAAAGGCGACCTTGACACTATCGTCCTCAACGTCCAGAACGAATGCTATGGCCTTGATAAATTTAGTGATTCGTTTGCACTGCATTATGTCCTTCACCGACCTTCGTAATATTCGAAGGGCAAGATCCACGATGTCGTCGGGATGATCGAAGACGCCTAGCAGGACGTCCCGACGATAGCTTGTCTATGATTGGAAAGAAGGAAGGGCGATAGGTGCTTCCTTTTCTGAGATTAGGATTGGGCCATACTTTGCATATGAGGCTGAAAAAGTTGTCCTCGAGTTCTTCGTCGAGGCTTTTCTCGTGATGTAAATGGACGCCGTGTGAATTATGATCCCGTGGTTTTCCCCACATCGAGTGAAGGATAGCGGAGAGCCCCACGACGTACTTGTATCGTCTTTCATGATCATACGATGCAGCGTTTGCGTGCAAGTACGTGAGCCAGCGAAGCGCATCTAGCCAAAATGTTCTCAAAACCTCGCAGTTTAACCTATCAAAGTAGCTAACATGCAGTATTTTGAGGAGTTTGAGGCACTTGCAGACATTATCGCCCATGTGCAGCGTATCTTCTGTCGCTAGTTCATCCTCGGGGAGTGATAAGGCGAGAGTAGAACGAGCTATGTCTAATACGGCCGGCGGAACTTCGGGTAGCGAACCATAGGTACCATGCGAGTACATAATGCACAAGTCTTTAAGGGACCCGTTCTTCGCGGTGGAGACATGCTTTGGATGTAAGAAAGCTTTAAACAAGGTTGCCAATGCTAGAGTTATATGAATGCACCTTTTTTATGTTCCTCCAGAAATCTTCTACATTCAACCTCCTCTTTGGCGGATCGGCGTGGCTACGCTACATAAAGACATGCCATAGACGTACGTCCTGCCCGTAGCTCATAGTCGTAGACAAGGAAGAGAACTGTCTTGGAAGCTGAAAAAAACTTGGGTGTTTCTGGTTCTCAGAGGTTGGAAAAGAAAATTCTGACGCGAGTCGAGGGTATGGCACGTCCGATGCGCTAAGATAGTTGGAATCGATATATAATTCACAGTGCCGTTCGGATTACGGCGAAAGACGTTGAACAAGGCCACGCGAGTCGATTTGTCTAATTCGAGGTATGTGAAGTTAGAAGGCGCGTACAGCAAATCGGAGCGAAAATAAGCCATGAAGTTGAAGTTCTTACCAGGACCGGCCCTAAACTTATTGTCATGGTTACCGGAGTCCCGAACGGATTTACAAATGTGAGAGACAGTCATGAAGTTCGCGAAACCGTTTAAAAATCTACAATGGTATGTGATAGAAATAATTCTTTGTGTTTGTGTCGAATATCCGTCACTATTGAATTACATCTCTTACTATCCTCCGGAGCTTGTAATACGGATGTGGCAGATGACAGTTCGAACCAACTACCGCCTTGAAGGCCTTACGGGGCCCGGCCTGGGTCTAGGTCAATCTATGTTTGCCTGCTCTCAATTGCAAGGCGGTATCCGCTGATGCTGGAGTTATTATGCAAGAGAATCTTCGCAGACTAGCGTATTCATCGCATGAGCGGCTGAACTGGATTAGACATTCCCCGCAAGGGCCGGCCTACATCACAGGCCGGCATCGACTTAGCTTCGCGACCGCGCGCTATGCAGTGCGCGCTATTGATCCTTCGGCCCTCGAAGGTTGGCGTGCCTCACCTGTATCATGAGGTAGCTTTAATTTATGCACATAAAAAATTGTAGATACTCTTCATTCTGTTTTAACAGATGCGATTGATGACTAAAGCCCTCCGGGTTAAAAAATGCATACTGTAATATCGGTAATGCACACTCTTACTGAACTAAGTGCTAATGTGCAGAGCTTCATGCACAGTCTATGTATGATTGATGAGAATCAACAGACCCAAGGAGTATTCGTCAACATACAGATATCCCGGAGCTCGATCAAACAATGAACGATTACGGAGATCGGATTGTCGGCAAATTATGACCTTTGTGGGAAAAGACCTTTCTGGACGCGAAGTTCACATTTTCTTACGCTCAACTTTGATGTCTGAATCTTTCTGTGCTGTAATGATTTCGCAGATCATATGTTAATCATCTTTCTCGCACCGAGCCTATACATGTAACTCTCCTTGAATCTTAATAAATTTGGTATTACAATGTTCTACGCTATTTCCTACATATGTACCAATATTTCTTGTTTTACCTTTATTTAAATTTAATGTGCAATTCGCATCATACATTCCGTACTTATCCAATCAAGTTTATTCCGTAACATGAGCCATGGCTTCAAGAACGCCGAAGTGGCACGCTGGCTGTAGTGCCAAGCGAACCTTTCTAAAATTGCTCGCTTATGTAACGTCATAGTACGGGTTGGCGGCGAACTGTGAGAAGTCAAGCAAACCTCTTTTCGTCCCGCCGCTATCGTCGTCTCCTCCCCTTCCTCCTCCTCCTCACCGTCGTCGTCGTCATCGTCGTCGTCGCCACCGCCGCCGCATCCGCTCACCGACAGCGTTAGGCTGCTCGTTGTGCGCGACACCCTTGACTTTCGTTTAAGCATACCCTTCACGCCATGTCGTATCCTCATGGTGGCAGCTCAAGCTCGGCGTCGCCGCCCTCGTCTGAGGAAGAAAGCCTCCCGTCGCACAACCCGCCCAGCTCGCCGAGCACACCTCCTATGAGCAGCGGCAACGTCGACAGCCCACTGCTTCCCTCTCATGCGCCGTTGCGCTCAATGTCGTCCGGCTACATCAACTCGCCGCTCAACCCGAACTCGCAGATGCCGCGCTCGCGCCCTGTTTCTCGAGGCTCAGCATACCTCAGTCGCCTGATGTCGGAGGAGTCCTCAGCATTCGCCACAGCTGGCCAGCGCGGGTCGATGCTGCTGTACCGCCTGGCGTCGGACGACGACCAGCAGCTGCTGACAGCGCCTACGAAGCGGTTCTCGATCGGCTCAGAGTCGATTATCTCGTTCGACTCCAAGTACCCTGCCGCCGCCCCAAGAGGCATGGTGCCCTACGTGTACGACCCCGAACTGGACGACAAGGCGCTCAACGACGTCGACGACGAGCTGCACCGCATCGAGGACCCGCACTTCCGCTGGTCATGGCGTGGGATGGCCAACGTTGGCATCCTCGTGCTATTGATAGCCGCGCTGCTCTCGCTCTTCATCCTCTACCCCGTCCTCTATTTCGTCAAGACGAATGCGCGCAACGTCGCCATCGACAACAACATTCACATCAACGGCACCGGCCAGGCACCCGTGCTCTTCCAGATGCCCGATTTGGTCGATGCGGACACGCCCGACGACGCCAAGACTCGCACTGGCTTTGACGGCATGAAGTACAACCTCGTCTTCAGCGACGAGTTCAACCAGGACGGGCGCACGTTCTACCCCGGCGACGACCCGTATTGGGAGGCGGTGGATTTGTGGTACTGGGCGACGGCGGATATGGAGTGGTACGACCCGGGGCAGGTGTTCACGCGCGATGGGAAACTGGTAATTCTAATTGAAGAGGTGGAGACACATGGGCTGCAATATCGGAGTGGCATGCTTCAGAGCTGGAATAAGTTCTGCTTTACGAGCGGGTACATTGAGGTTAGCTTGAGTCTACCTGGTCCGAACGTCGACGCGAGCGGATACGTAAGTGTTTCTACTTCTTATCGTAGCTTCTTTCTGACAAGTTTATAACTGACAATAATGTAACAGTGGCCAGGTGTGTGGACAATGGGCAATCTCGGCCGCCCAGGATATGGCGCAACTACGGATGGGACATGGCCTTACACTTACGACTCGTGCGACGTTGGCACCTTCCCGAATCAAACGTATGCGAACGGCTCTGGACCTGCTGCCGCATTACACACCGACCAGGGACGAGAGAAATACAACTTCGATCTGAGTTGGTTGTCGGGGCAGAAACTCTCGTGTGTATTGTCCGTCTTCGAGCCTCCTCATTTGTGTTAATCATTCAATACAGAGCATGCACATGTCCAGGCGAAGACCACCCAGGACCATCGGTCAGCAAGGGACGAGGCGCGCCGGAAATCGATGTGCTTGAGGCGCAGAAGAACAAACTCGGCCCAGGAGCGAAAGTGTCACAGTCGGCACAATTCGCGCCCTTCAGTCACGACTACGTCTACGATAACACGACACAGGATGTTTGGTGGGTGTATGACGAAGCAGTCACGCAGCCGAACTCGTATAGGTGAGCTCTTCGTTACTTGACTGTCCAGGTTCATCATGCGCTTTGCTTGGGTGGGCGCCAATCCCCCTTTTCTGTGGTGTCGATCCCAACCCCTAACTCACCTCACTTTCCTCTTCATCTGTGAGCTGGGTTGACCGCTGACTGTCTCACTTGCATATTATAGGGGTTCTGCTGTACAGCAAGCTGTATCAGGCCTGACAGATCTTCCAGCGGATATTTTCAACGGATCGGGCGGGAATTTCTACACGTTCGGTACGATCTCTTCTTTCTTCTTTCTGTACAGCCTCTGATCTAATATCTGCTTCCATTCATCAACCCCGCACTTTTTTTCTCCCCCATCATTCTACTTCTATTCTATCGATCGTCAATCAATCCCGTACAGGCTTCGAGTACTGGGCAGACCCCAGCAACCCGGACCAAGGCTTCATCACCTGGCAGGCTAACGGTAGCCCTTCAATACGGATGGGTGCGAATGCGATGCCAGCAGACCCCTTACCCGATGGCAGTGGTGTGTCACGTCGCCTTGTACCTGAGGAGCCGATGTCGATTGTCCTGAACTTGGCCATCTCAAGTGCGTTATGTGCCTGTCCATCGCAACGTGTTACATGCTGACCTTTGTCTTTCGTCCATCAGGCTCGTTCCAGACCGTTGATCTGTCAACGCTGACTTTCCCCAATGAGATGCACGTCGACTATGTGCGCGTGTACCAACGCGAGGGTGAAACGAACGTGGGCTGCAATCCAACAAATTACCCAACGACGGACTACATCAATAATCATATCAATGCTTACACAAGTGCGTTTCTTCATCTTTCGTCGTTGGCGAAGTTCTGATGTATGATTCGTGAACAGATGCGAACTTGACGGTTTGGACAGATGGGCCGACAGGTGCAGGGTACACGAAACCGAAAAACAGCTTGGTAAGTCGCTTCGCAGCCTCTTCGCGTTCTTTGTTGACTAACCGATCCTCTTCGCTCCCTTGCTTGACGTGTGCTTCTCCTGAACTAGTACGACGGCTGCTAGACAGGATAGACTGCTAGTCACCGGTGACGAACACTTCCGACAAACTCTTTATGTTAAAACGGACTCGGAAACGGACATTAACTTGCAGCATTTCTCTTTTCCTGTTGTGTCGTCTTATGCATTTTCATCTGTTTCTGCGCATCGTCCTCCTGCTGTTTTATATATCCCAAGCCCTCTGGTGCAGCCTTCCTCTCCGTTCACTCCTTCTCCCACTTCCCCACCTTCATTTACCACCGCCAAATCCCTGTCGTCTGTGTTGCTGTTAAGGCAGTCATCACCGTCGGCCGCCGTTCTCTACTAGAATGGCCGTTAAACCGTTAGCTCGGTCGTTCGGCCTCGAGTCCCCTTCCTCCTTCGGTACCCTATTCCCCATCCGTCGAGCTACTATCTACATACGTATGTTCACCCGTTAACGAACTATCGGAACTTTCAGTCCTTCCATCCACCAGAGATTTCTCGCGCATCTTGCATGTAGGATACCTTATCGCCTCACCTTACCTTATCTTAGGGCGCACGCACGCACGTTTTGTCTCATATAAACGGACCACTCCTCTCTACCTTTCTTCTTGTCTCTTTTAACACCCAAGAACTTATCACTATCTTCATACATGGTTTCTTACTTTATTCCTCCCTTTTTCATCCTTCACCCTTCACCCTCGCAATGTATTCAGAATCCGGTTGCGTATTTCTTTGTCCCGCGTGGTTATGCAAACGTATTGGCAGCAGGATACCTTTGGCCTCGACGTGGCTCGACGTGTCTTGTTGTTCAGTCTCGGATGCCGTGCGCAGTCGCTCCTTCTTTGATTTGACATTTGGTCTGGAACTTTCGGTCTGGATGGATGCGTCCTCTTACCTTTTCCTTCTTACCATCTTTACCTCTAATTAATCTGCAATTTGGAACTCTTGTGTCCTCGGTAAAGTACGTAGTGCAAAATCAATACCTTCTCTCTGGTCTGTCAACCCCGACGACTGAGTCATTGATAAGCTTCGTGGTTGGATCTCCAGCCCTTTCATTAAAAGATATTACAATTAAATGCCCTAGCAGACGTTGGGCAAAGGCATGTGGCTCGCCTGCGGCGGCTACGGTGAGTAAGGTCCATAGCGAACAAGGTGGTGGTGGTTTAATTACATGGGAAATTCATGAGCGCGATCATTCCACAGACGCGCGTAACGACTCTTGGTTCTCACCACCATGTGAATGGTTACAGTTTTACTCCACGCTTTCGACCACACCAATCTCGAGATTGAGTTCGCCAGGTTCTTCGAAAGTCCGAGTCCTCAAAGCTTTCCTTCGTACCGCTGCATCTCGGTGCTCACTGCTCCGCGCTGAGGCAATTCAGTTACTTCGCATGTGAGCTCGTAATGACGAGAGAGTCTGGTATGCTAGATAATGCCGCAGAGATGCTTCTCCCGTATGTTTGCACAGGTCAATTCCGTATTCATGACGATGACGCCGGGCTCATATTTGTTGGCCCTATCGCGAAATCGGACCATCGGTGCTCGACAACTCTCGATTGATCGTGAGCAATCCGGAATGCCAACAACGCAGACGATTTAGATGGCACGTACCTCGATGCTCTGTCGTTATCAAGACTGGTTTACATGTTCAAGTTTGCGAAACAATCTTCTGCTTTCTGAGCTTTCAAATTTCCTATGTATGGTGGCCTCTGAAATCTGTCACCTTCCATCGAGGAGTTGTTATCATGTACTCTTAGCATTTTCGTACGTGGCAAAGTGGCCCTCACTGCTTCTGTCCTTCAGAATATTGGCTTACGCTGGACCGGAGACAGTCATGGTTTGACTCTGACTCCGATTCCAATGACCTTAAATCGCGTGAGAAGTTCCCTTGCCAGTGAAACCTCACTCATCAACTTACATAATTGACAAAACGCCCACTTTTTAGCTTCCGGCACAATTTTCTTCCTTGCTAACCCCATGTCTACGACAATGAGCTGTGAGCGCAAAGTACGTCCGATTTATATCTTTCTGCGCGTTCGAGCGACTGAGATTGTTTATAGGCGCGTCGATCGGTCAAGCAGGAGTTCGAATGCAGGCGATTCCAGAGGAATATCAAAAAGGTGCATTTATTTAACTCTCGCTTTGACATCCTAGTCTGAAACTTCCTCTCGAAAGCACATCTCTGCTGCGAAGAAAGGTTCTCTTGAAGACATGGACATTATCTGCTCGCATTCCAATTGTAGTTTGCTACCGGAAGTTCCGCCGGCCGTCTTAGACATTGCCCGCTCAACTCTTGCCTTACCGCTCCCCGAGGATGGTTTGGCGTCGGAGGATACGCTGTACACGTGCGATCGCGTCTGCAAATGCTTCAAGCTCCTCAGAATGCTGCATAATAACTACTTCACTGCGCACAACTGCGAGGTTCTGAGAGTGTTCTGGCCAGATGCATTTCGCTGGATTACGTACCTCCATGCGAATGCTGCTCTTTATGATCAGGGAAGACGATACAACTACGTTGTGGGGCTCTCCGCTGTCCTACATGGGCTACGAATTACCGCAAAAGATCAAGAACGCCTCCGTCTTCAAGATTGTCCATGTGAACATCATGGTGGGGATCATGGCGGGATTTTCGACAACGGTCTCGAGGATGAATTTTTTCTCCTCACATTCAAGGTTTGGGCCGATCCCAAACTTCCATTGGACGCAGCAAATGAAGCCTCAATCGCCCTTATGTCCTTCCAGTCCTGGACAAGCTATCGTCAAGACGTTCTGCTGCACGTCTTCGACCACCCCGACGATATCGCGGCTCTGGCCTTTCTTAGATTACGACAATCGTTAAAGGACATAATGCAGTGCCGACGGATATCCTTCTTTATCGAGATCATGGCATTCTTTGTGGAAAACGATGACGCTAGTGTCAAGGCCGCCTTTGTGGATGCAGGCATTATCCGCCGTATCACCAAGCTCATCTTAAAGTTTGACAGCATGGGGCGGGCGAAGACAATGGCCTGTTGCTGCCCTTTAACTAGCTGCTTCAAGGTCCTCATCAGCCTGTACGGCGGTGTTCGCCGATCGGCAATGCAGTTTGCGCTTTCCGCACTCCACCATCGTGTGCTCGAGGCACTACTGTGCACTGGCTGGATCAATCTCAACACTCCCGGCGATAATGTGAGTGAATCTATCGCGAAGAGGTACATTCCACGTTTCATGTGCTACAAGAGCTACTCCGCGCATTCCCTGATGGCTTTGGCCAATATCCCGGACGATGCATACACTGAGTATGGATTCCCCGATGCGCCGGCTTCATTCAAGAAGTTGTGGTATAATCTGGAGTCATATATAACCGAATCCTCCATCCTCCGTAACCTTGGTGAGATGGGGTTGAACGAGCAAAAGGTCTGGTGCGACGAGGTTCGTCATCCGCTCCTCACCTTTCACCGCCAGATACTTATCTTACCTAAACAGCCATCTTGCGATGTATCCGAGGCAATGACCGCCTTAAAGAGATGTGCTGGGTGCAGGATTGCATTCTATTGCTCAAGAGCGTGTCAATACAAGGCTTGGAACGCTGGACATAGAGAACTTTGCCCGAAAATTGCAAAAGATATTGGATATTCTCCAAATGGTAAGTCAGAACGTTACTATCTTCTCCGCAACCTAATGAGACCCCTATTAGAGAGTACAAAAACAGCACAGTACGACAAGAGCCTCGTGATCCAGATTGCGTGTACGACAGTGAAGCGGCATCTTAAAAGTATAAAGCGTATCGCCGCCGAGACGTTCCCAGGAAGGCCGTTAGGAAGAATGATGTTATACATTGACTTGAAACAGAGGCCACACACGATGCGCATTACTCCAGTCAAACGTCCCGGGGATGCAACATGTCGGTATCGAGAGCACTTCCAATACTTCATGGATAAGGTGTTGAATCGCATCGAGCGGGGATGTGAACGGATCGTTCCAATGTCTATCGAATGTGCCAACGAAATGACCACCTATGGGGCTGAAAGTTCGCTCTTTGTGATGGCAGACATTGATGTCGACGCAGACCTGGATGTGAAGACGGATGGTCGTATTACAAGAAGTCCGGCGAGGGCGTCCTCTTTGTATCAAGAAAAACAAAGGTTGGAAGCTGAATACGACATCGTCGACGCCGTATTGGATACTATGCATACTATGGGGAAGGACAGGTATAAAGAAGAGTCTATCCAGGAAGCCATCGAAGTCCATTACGGGAAACGTGCTATGGGGTCGCCCAAACCTTGCCCATCCAGTATCGAGCAGTGAAAATGGCGGGTGCTAATGTCAAGTGAGACCACTTTAACTCCAGGTCCACGAGAATTTTCTGACTTAATCTGATTGTCTTTAGCAGGAAGTACTTTAGTGTAAATAGCATATTATGTGAATACGGAGAAATCAACTTCAAGTTATGTGTTAGGGCCGGCCTTCATCGACTTGAACTTTGCCATTGTCGGCCGATCAAGTTGTCCATCCGGCATGCCCATCATCTTCAAACCGTGTTCGTGCGTCCACCGATACCAGCTCATTAAGTTATCTTACACAGTAAAGCGCTTTAATTCGCCATGTCGTGAGATAGACTGCCACACACAAGACATTCTCTTTATCCGTAACTATGCGGTGCACACTATGCGCAAGGGGAGCCCCGGACCGTAACGCCTTTGTACGAGACCCTACATCATACGCGTTCGAATTTGCGACCATGTCTAGTGTGATGAAGTATGTAAGTGAAATAGGCAATACATTGCCAGTACATTTTGAATTAGAGCTGGCTAAACTTGTGCTCTTGTAGATGAAGAGAGCGTTCACATTTCGTGCACTGGGGCCGGCTAGGCTGACCACGCCCACCATACTGCAACGGGGAAGCCTCAAAATCCAGCCCCCCTCGTTTCCCGGGCATGCCATTGATTTACAATACCTCGGATACCCCAGTGCATATCCTTCCATCTGCCACACACAAAACGAAAGCCCACCGGGATCCTGGCTAGACGCTTTTACAGCCGAACTTACGAAGGATCAAGGAGAATTAGATTAGACGGAGAAGCCAATGGCAGGATATCGGAGACCGCTCATTGCTCCTCCGAAAAGATTTCAAGAATCCGCAGACACTTCCCGCTTTATTCATCAATGGGCGCTGAGCGCGGAAATTAAGCGCCCTGCGGCTATAACAGACACGTGAAGGATCTCCTCGATTCCTATGGCCCTGTACCCCAAAAAACCATGATCGGAGGACTCCTAACTAGCGCAGAAAACAGAGTTGGCAACGTGCAATTGACCTCAGTTTAGAGGTGGGGCACTCGTACGCAGTAGAAAGTCTTCGCGCGAGAACTGTGGGTTCGACCTGGACGATGCTAAACTCGACGTGGTTGTTCCGGCGCTTGAAGAGCTAGGTATGAATGAGTCACTTGTTTTCACTCGCCCTCGGTAGAACTTTATCCTCGGTAGAACTTTATGCGCTAAAATATATTGACTCATTTATAGACCCGATGGGCGCTAACGCGCGCCCGTCTGACTCTGTTTCATTCAATTGTGACTAGAAACACAATAATCTACTCATTTGTGGTCCGTGCACTGTTCTATGTGTTCTGGGGCCTTCTTAATGACTTTTATACGCAGGGTGCTGTATATAAGCCAAGCATGTAGCTGCATACAGAGATCACGACATCAGCACACTCGCCCAACCTTGAGTCGTAAAGCACAGCGGTTCTATTACCAGACAGTCGTAAATACATTATGTCTCTGGTTACTACACTATACATTAACTAATATACCCAAACATCTGCCCCTCTTTGGCTCTAGAAACTCGCATTGCCGTCACCATGGTTGAACACAAATATGTTGCAACTGATGCCGATGCCTCGACAACTCCCTCGTCCCCTTTGCCCACTCAGCAAGCTCAACCTGCCGATTGCTCACTATCTCCACTGCCATCGTTTGCTGTTCCTTCTTTTCGTGGTAGTGAAATGATGCTGGAGGTATCATGGGACCGTTTGGCGCCTAACGCACAATATCGATGGGACGGCACTGCGATCACATCAGTATGGATGGAGCTAGTTCAGAAGATTATCACCCTTTTGCGCTCAAGGGAAGTCGTGTCTTTACAGGCTGACGACAGGCATATTCGGATTTGTGTTTTTCTTCTTGGCTCTGACGAGACCACAGTTATTGAAAAGTGCCGCGAGCTCCTTCACTCATACAATCTTGGCAATGTCAGGGTTAACATAAAACCAGTAATAACAACAATTCCAGCGTACGGGGTTAGCGTGGGGAAGTAGAGTTCCAATGCAGAATAAGAATTAATGACAAGATGTATTGATCCTTCCGGATTGATGTATTACATTTATCGATGCCAAATAGTATAGTCAATATTTTAATTCACTTTTAGACGCAAACTAATTCAAGGCTTCAAGCTCTATTTGGGTTTCAGTTTTTTGAATTAGCCTTGCGGTAGCATTGCAAAAAGACTTTCGGTATCCTTCGTGCAACTTTGCACTTGCTTTGCTAAGGATCCATTTTCTTCTCGGAAATGTCATGAGTTGTACTCCACTGGATCCAGCTTCGCTTGCTTGAAATCTGCGTGGCAGACCTTTTTAAAATCCCTCTATTCAACAGCATGTTAAATTTTGTAAATCTCTTGCAAAGTGAATATACACCAGGATCACTGAGATGAATACCGTGTAAACTAGCAATGATGATGAATGATGCGTCATATGCAACTCACGGCGCCGCACGGATTCGTCCGCCTCGCTCAGTTACTGCGACCTGTGAAGAAATGTAAAGCTGCGCAGTCGGGAGAGAGGACCTCCGAGGTCAGGCAGAGCATTCAGCGGAGAACTGCGCCTTCCCATATGTATATGAGAGACAGAGAGAGAGCTCTGTTCGCAGTATGGTTCAATAGAAACGTGTCGCAACGCACTGGCATAGTTTTCTGTATTGATCAAGGTCCGTTGTCCCTTCTCCGCATCCCAGAAGAAAGCGGTGGCTGATGACTATTTATGTTGATATATTAGAGATAGAGGTGCCCGATGAAAATTGTGAGTGAAGATACTGGACGTACTAGTTGAAGAGGCGAAGGGCGTCACAATCTTGGGCGCCTCTTTCTCTTTTTGGAACTCAGCCAACATCCGAGTCGTCCCTCTATATCTGTCATTCACTTCTGCTTATCCACAATATCGACATCAGTCACCTCTGCACGTTATCCTCCTATAATTTTACCCATCATAACCTTCGCACTTTCGTTAAAGTCTTTTGCCTATGCTTTCAGTTGCCGACGCCCGCATCGTCACGGACTCGATGGACTTCCTGCAAACGTCCATTACGACGACGACAGCGCTCACTTCAATTCGCACATCACCAGATACGCAGATGGGATATGCAGGAGAATGCCAATAGGACTTAGTTGCAAGAACGAAGAAGAGGGAAGTCGGCCAGACATTGGGAAAGCGACAAAATTGTACGTGTCATCTTACCAACACCTCACATTCCCGTCGGTCTCACATTTCCTTTCCGACCTCACCAGTATCAGCCCCTACCAAACTGCGAGTCAGTCTCCTCGTACTTCAGAAGCAGATGCGGACCTTCGTAGTCGGTCGGCTATGAGGATGAGAGGCAAGCATCCATTGCGCGGTCCATTCACCGTTCCGCAGCGTCCAGACTCCAGACAACGAACGCAACCTTGGCGCCTCAATTCGCTCAACACCAGCACCAACTCAAACCGTGAATCACCGTCAACACCCTGCTTTTCATGCGGCGCGAGGCTAGAATGTGATTAACGCAGCGAGGTTCGCGGTCATAGGAAGAGGGTATAGGCTGGTGAATTGTGCGGCTGTCTGCAGCCTGCAGGTGCCATCCGGGTATTAATCCGACTTTAGCTCAAGTTATATTAGCTACCGCTACCATCTTGATTGAAGCACGAGCAAGCACCTGAGCGTCCTTTAGCGGCTCGTCCTGATGCGACTTATCGGTCTATACGCAAAACCGCGATGCCAACGGGCGAGAATCTTCTCTCCAGAACAGTTCATCCATGCCTTTTGAACGCGCGAGGCACGACGCTGGTTTCAGAGAAAATGAATCAAGGAAAAGACTGTATCTACGTACGTCGCTAACTCCGTCCCGCAGAGCACACTTCGTTAACCAACATTACCAGGTCAGCGAGCGGCCAGCCAGCAGTGGTCGATAAAGTCTCTGTCCATACTAGGTGGCTCGAAGCTGACGAAGACCTTCCGACAGCGCACTTACCTCCTATCGACATCGACTCGTGAATACGTTCGTAGTGGGTTCGAGACGGTGCGGGAACTGGCTGCGACACCAAAAAGCCAGAACAACCTCGCGCAATGACACACCATTCTTCCGCAGACGCCCTCGCCGGCAACCCTCCATGCATCTCCTCCCTCACCTACCTCACCCGGCCGTGGCACATCCAACTCGACCTCGACCTCCCCGAAGCTCCGTCCCCCTGAAGTCATCCGATCTCCAGCCGTCGCACTCGGACGGAGGTGGATGAAAAAAGCCAGCGGAGTCACCTCGTGGCCCATGCGATAAGCTCTGGACGGCGTCGAGCGACTTCCAGCCTCGCGTCGAACCACGTCTCCTCATATCGGCTCACAAAAAGCGGGGCAGGGGGTTAGATAGAGAGGGACACAGCTCATCCAGCGACGGACCATAATATAATCTCCGAGCGCGCGGACCCGGCCTCGTCTTCGACCCATCTCCGCATCCGCATCGCATCCGTTCTCATCACCGTCTCCATCCGCCGTCCCAATCCCAATCCCAATCCCATTCACCCCACCCTCCTCCACCCCCGCCTCTCCATCCCTTCATCTCCCCTCCCACCAGCCCGCCCAGGCAACTCTTTCGCACATGTCCCAGCGTCAACCCACCAGCCCTCCGAGTCTCCATAGACATCTCATCACTCCCTTCTTCTCCACTGCCATAAGCATTAATGGGGTAGTGGTAACCTGGGTCGTTGCCATTCGAGTCTTAACCGGTAAGCTCGACCCGCCGGGGGTTCGATTCCCCCTTAATGCAATTAGGCCACAGCGAGGTGCTTTTTTTTCCGTTTTCTCCCTTACCCTAAGCACCGAGCTGCATTAGGCCGTGCGCGGGGGGTAAGCTGCAAGCACTGGAACAGAGCAGCACGACTTCTACATAGCACAAGCCTTGTTGTCATTTATTTATTTATTCATGTATCTTGCATGTGAGTGGGTTTGAGTAGTTAACTCTAGTGTGACATTTTGAAATGTATGATGTATGTATCTCCTGGCTCTGGAGCACCAGTATAGGCACAGCAACTGTGCTCCGCCTCCCGCAGTGGTCACGTCTATTGGACATATGATGTGCAGGCTTTTTGGGGAAAGGATAATCATGACTCGGAAATGTAGCTAAAGGCAAGCGGCAGATAGCGAAAAAAAAGGCCCCAGTAAACAGAAAAGAAAGCAGCTTGGCTCACTCAGGCTCAGGCCGGGCTGGAACATATGTAAAAAAACTTGAAAGATACATAACATTAGTAAGCACCTGCACAGAATTTGGTTGGGTTTGGACAGTACATGTAACATACTACATATAGCAAGTATTGTGCACTGCATACGGGTCCAACCCAGGGCCCGGGCTTTCAAGTTAGCAGCTGAACATACATATGCATTGTGCACGGCATTGATCAACAGACTATGGGACTAAGGACCACTAGTTGCCATTTATCTATAGCTACAACATACCATTATGCCATTCAACCCCGCATTTCCGGTGTACCTTGTTATCAACAACCAATACATATGAGAACCATCTCACTTGTGTCCCAAATCAACATCTCTACAATAATATCAGTTTTCACAGAGTAAGCTCTGCCACAAGATCATTATTATCAATCAAACACTAACTCAATCCCTAGAGGCCCACTGGTATTACAACCCCCATCTCGCTATAGATAAAAAGAAATGAAGGTGCCCGTTAGGATGAGAAGTTATTTACAAATGAAGTGATAAAAAAGAAGCAGGAATGTATTGCATTAAGGGGGAATCGAACCCCCGGCGGGTCGAGCTTGACGATGACGATTAAGACTCGAATGGCAACGACCAAGGTTACCACTACCCCATTAATGCTTGCAAAAATTGTGTTTTAGTTACCTCAAGAGCTGGGCCAGACAGACTTAATAATTGGGAAGTCAGTTTGTGTTGCTTGTGGCACTGCGAGATGGGATATTTGGGGTTTGTGAGGGACGTGAGATGGAGAACGAGGCCCTCGGGCCTTGTTGGGCGTAAGAGACTGAGTGCGCCCAGACGCCAGGTTCAGACCAGCTGGGATCCCGGGTTGGGAATGGGCGGAGAGTGGGAGGACTGAGGAAGGGGTGAGGGCCTCGACTTCGCGCGGGCACCGGAAAGGGAGAGAGCGGGGTGGGGAAGACGCGGGGTAGACAACAGCACCATAGGCGCTCGAATTTGGCGAGGTGGGGCGGGGTAGGCAGATGTGCGTGCTAGGAGATGTGGGATATGAGATGCACGAGGACGCGGATGCGGAGTACGGAGTGCACGTACCTTCAGTGTCTTGTCTTCCCGCCCGCTTGTCCTTTCTCTCTAAACCAGGCGCCGAATTCGGACCAAAGCAGAAGAGACGCGGCGCGGCGCAACAGGTCACGAGTGCGAAGGCCAGACGACGCGACGCAGTCGAGAGCGCGGCATGGACCAGTTACCACGGTGCAGTCACGGCGGACAGGCGCGGTCGAGTCAAACAGCCGAGGTCTGAGTCTGTCCAAGTCAATCGGTCGGTTCGTTGGTCATGGAAGGAGACGACTTGCAGTCAGTCAGCACTCGGCCCAGGCCGGCTGTGAGCGTATTCGTCCGTCTATGCAGGTAGCCGTGGATGGACGAAGGATCGCTCGTTCACCTTCAAGTCACGGCCGCGGTCACTTGATTCTCACCGGTCCGGATCTCCGCCTCGTCCCGTCAGCAAGCTCTGCTCTTAGCGTCAAACCATCATCGCTCACAACATCGCTCTCTTTCTCCTCCCATTTATCTATATCACTCTCCACACCTCCTGTACTAGATGGAGCTCGCCAAATCAACTACATTGACTTCTAAATTTTCAGCCCCGGGCTGAAGCTGGTCTTCTCTCTTCCTTCCCAGATTCCGTACAAGTCTAACATGGCCTAATTGTCCTTTTGCGCTATATATCGTTGTCTTGTCTTGACTCTTGAGGCCGTGAAACAACTTGTCAACGTTCAATCAGGCTCTCCCCAACCACGCAACACATTTCCTCCCAAGTCCAGCACACTGGCATGTTCCTCGTGCATCCTTCGCAAGGCTCGTGCACTCGACCTCCCATCCCGCAAACTGTCTGCAGATTAGCCTAAGGGACAGAGACAACGCTCGCCTCTCATGCGTTCTCGCGCCAGTCTCTGGCACTCCGTTTCAATCGATCGGTCGGTGCGCTGGACACTACTCAATCTCGGGCTTCGTCATGCGAGAGAATATCAGGTCAGAACCGTTGTCCAACTAAACTGACACTCACACTCACATCCATACACGTATCACACAATAAGCAACCCTCTAACGTCAGCGACTATGTCTGCACCCTTAAGCTCGCTACTCAGACTCAAGCTCTTCTATTCCACGCACACCGCGAACTTCTCTCGGTCCTTCCTCAGAATCGACTTCAACATCATCATCAACATCGACACGACGACGTCCCGCCCACGCGTAAGCGGCTCTCAGCGCAATCACGCTTTAGCAACTCTGTCCGGGCCATGACGTTCTACTCCTTTCACCACCGTGACCTCCAATCACAACCAAAACGCCATCTCCATCTCATTTCCATCCTCAATTCCAAGTCACCAACTCCCATCGCCTCGCCCTCCTCCTCAGCGTCCTATTGCGCACGACAGCCCCGGGCCGGAGCGCTGGCACTGGCACTCTTATCCACCTCGCTGACCCCGGGCCGCTGCCGACGAAAAATCAAAATCAAAATCAAAATCGAAGCCTTAAAAATGCGGCTTGCACTCGTTTTGGCTCATGGTCTTGCGCAAGGTCAGGCTCGGACAGGTCAGGTCAGGTCAGGTCAGGTCAGGTCAGGTCAGGTCAGGTCAGGTCAGGTGTGGACGGACGGACCTAATGTCAGCCGCGGCTCTGCCTGCCTTAAGTGTCGACGCACGCTCACGCTCACCGTCCGAGTCGCAGTCAGAGTGCCGATCCTCATCCTGAGTCCGATCACGCTCGTGGTGTCCGGCGCACGGCGCAAGCCGTGGAGAACCATGGACTGCGCACTGCGGTATGATGAACGAGTCTGCGCACATCGTTCGCCAGTTGTCGGCCGTTTCTTGTTTTAGTTCAATACAGGTGGATCCTGAGGCACCGACGCCGACGAGTCACCGACACTTACACTTACGCAAACATACTATTCTCGTGCACCCGAGCCCCACTTACGTGCGAATGGATACGCGAACGCCCGAACGCCCGAACGCAGGGCGGGGAACGAGCTCCCTACCCCACTCAGACCAGGTGCTGGTAGGTGCATCAGTTCCTTTCGTTATTTCGTTCTCTCGTGCTCGCGTGCTACCGCGCGCAGGCTTTTTGCGCAGCATAATCACAATCACAATCAACACCTCTCGTCCCTAGATGCCTGACCTCTGGACCCTCGACTCTCGACCCTTGCGTCCCATGCGCCTGACGCCTGACGCCTGACGCCTGACAAGGAAATATCTTCTCGTCATGGTCTCTTTCTTCGTACTTCGTTCCTTGTGCTCTGATCTGTGTCCTGTTTTCTGAGCTCCGGTTTCTGAAATCTCTCGCCGGACTTATTTGCGTCTCTCCCCTCACTGGCAGACACTACATCTCCACCAACATCTCCTTCCTAGACCGCCAACTGCCAACTGTTGGCTACAGTCAACAATCGACCACTATCCGCAACTGGTGTACCGAGTGTCGACTCAACTCATCTATCCTTTCATACAATGCAGGAACCACAACCGTAACGGCGTAGCCCAAGGCCCTCAAATCTCTGGCACACAAGCCACGCAATCAATCCGCCCGTCTACCTACGACTCCAACCACTCAATGAGCTAGCAACTTCACCCACCAAACCACTGATTACTCGCTAGCTCACGGTACTAGTATCCACTTACTCCAGCTACTGCTATCGACATAAATCAATAAATATTACAGTAAGCATTAATGGGGTAGTGGTAACCTGGGTCGTTGCCATTCGTGTTCGAATCTTCCAGTTCGCCTGAAAGCTCGACCCGCCGGGGGTTCGATTCCCCCTTAATGCATCAGCTGATATAATGTTTCTTTTAGTAATGCAGGAAAACTTGCTCCGAGTCAAGCGATTATCTTGTGAGAGATTTTTTTTGTCCATGTTCTTGTTTTTGTTCTTGTTGTCTATATATGTATATGGAATATGTGTATTGGGATTGGGATGACGGTGTGATTTTGATGGACGAAGATAGACATGGATGAGTTATGGGTGCTACGACTCTATCTACTTGAGTGGGTTGAGGAGAGGGCGGCTTGTGCAGCAGGTGCACATATCATTTGCTAGTGGAGCCTGGATGGGTGTTTTCCAATAACTTATGAGTGCAAGACTTCGATCTGGTGATTTTATTTTTATTTTTTTATGATTATGAGTCACGACCGACTGGCGGTGCCAAGTGGTAATCTCGTGCTTTGGCTATGTATATGTATACAAGAGATCAGGAGATCTGGGAATCTGGAGTGTTGGGTACAGTGAAACGGTGTGAGGATGGGTAGTGAGAGTGAGACGTAGGTGAGTGCGCAAGGATGGGCAGGTGCATGGGTTGGAGCGTTGGAGCATCGCGGGGTCACAGAGAGTCAGAGTCAAATAAAGACTCCCTAACCACACGCAACGCACGCCAAATCATCGAAATCATCATCCGTCCTTGACGTCGTACGAAGTTGCGGCATCGCGCTCTCTTGCGTTCGCGCGAGAACCAAAAACGCAAGTTCCGCACACACGCGCACACGCGCACACGCACATGTCCCGAGCAGCGTCAGCGTCAATGTCGATAACGTCTGCGCGGGGACGAAAGAACGAGGTAGGTACCGTGACGGAGAGAAGCGAAGCAACTCACCTAGCTTCGTACAGTGCACGGGATACACAGCCAGAGCAGGAGCTGGAGCAGGAGCAGGAGCAGGTGTATACAAAGCAGGCGCAGGCACAGGCGCGAACGCTGGGTTTGGGTTCTTTTCCTCTTTTGACTCGTGGCTCGCGGGTGGAGTAGGTGAGCTAGTAGCTGGAGTTCGAGCAACCCAGTACTAAGCCCGGATCTGGGGTAGATCGTGGAGTGTTTACCGAGAGTTTCGTTCGACGAGGGGTAAGGCCCAGGATCAAGACCAGACGCAGACACATACACATCGCATAGAGCTGACCTGAGACTCGAGATACTAAGTTCCAAGACTGGACGAGGATAGCAAGCCGCCCACGCAGGCGCACACCGGGTATCTCGAGCCTCGAGCCTCGTGAGACTGGGACTGGCAGTGCGCAGTGCGCAGAGCGCAGAGCGCACCCGGATCTGGACCCGGGTTGGGTGATTCTGGGCTGGACTTTCGAGGAAGGGATCTGAGTTGGGGTGAAGACGCAGGTTTGTGGTTTGCGGTGTGAGGTGTGAGGTGTGAGGTGTGTGAGTGGGATGGTGGCCGGTGGGTAGTAGGAGGTGGGTAGTGGATTGGAGGATTGGAGGATCTGGAATCTGGATGGTGATATTGATGATTTGGTGAATTTTTCTCGATACCGGGGCCAGAGGGTGACAAAGATGATGAAAGTGATGATGATGATAGCAAAACCAGAAGATCAAGAATAAAAAGAAGAACACAGCAAGACCAGACAGACAAGCGAGTGAGAGAGTGAGAGAGTGGACGGAAATGAGATGCAATGAGGTCGATGTGTCAGTGTGCAGATGGTGATGCATATGCCATGGGCTGATTGCTGGTTGCTGGATGGTTTGTGCCAATGCCCAGGACTTGCTGCCTAACGTTGATGAGATCGACAGTGTACAAACACAGACAAATACAGCCCGGGGCACCATGCCGGTCACCTTGAGTCGACTCTACCTCTTCAACATGTCCAGTCTTCTCGCACGTTTTATATGCAAATCTCGTTCTGTATCGCGAGTACATATGCACATCCATATTGTGCAGACATTTATTTAGATACTCATTCAATGCAGCCCGGCCGAGAGACCACCATATTTCTTTCTTCACGTATCGCAGGCCTTCTTCACATCCTCAATGACCCAGACCAGATCGAACGATCGATGAGGGCGCAGCCTGCCCGCGACGCCTGACCCTCTTGAATCCACAACCGGATACATAGCGAAGCCTCACGCCACGCTTGTCGTTGCACCGAATCGTCTTCAGCAAAGTTGCGCTGCTGTGACGCTGTCTCCTCGCTCGAATGACTCTCTTCATGCCCATGGCCAGATCCAGATCCACCAAGTGCAGTATAGTACGTGCGACGTCAACCTATGTATGTATCGCGCTTCTTATCCGCATAGCGGAGGTAGCTTCCATCGTCCGTCGCCCGTCGACATCGACTCGAGTTCGCAGCATGCAGCTGCTGCGCGTCTGCGGAACCGTGTCATTCTCCCCACATACATGCATATTTAACTAAATCATTTCATCGATAGTACTGTATACGTACGCTCACGCCCATGTCTCGAAACATCCCCGCGTTCCCGGCCGTCCCAGTGCCCGGACGTCTGCACAACCGGACATCGACGCGGACCTGTGGGCAGCTTCGCGGCTTACGAGCAGTACACCGGCTTTGGCATTGGCGATCTCGCAGCCGGGTCATCGGCCGTACGGATGCTCATGCCAACGACAGACATCCTTTACCTCGATTTCGTGTCGCAGGGCGGGGCGATCTGCGGAAAGAGCGGAAAGAATACATACATATGCAGGTGACCGAGCTTATTACTGTAAGCTGCAAGAGCTCGTCTTAGGACCGACGTACGTTATCTCACAGCGTGCAGAATCGCCATGCATGCCCTAACAGACAGACATGTTCTCTTCCTCAAAATCAAAATCGAGCTCGGAGACCCAAATGGTCCACGAAACCGTCACTGTCCAAACGGAAGATTTCCCGTGGCCGTGGCCCGTGGCTCCGGATTTTCGTTCGAAGAACTCTTCTCCTCTCGTCCTCTTGCAGTTACATAAATGGGCAAGATGTATTTGAGGAAGGAAGGATCGTTTCATAGAATGCGCGTCCACACTAGATTTCGCCGATAGTTCTGGTTCAAGAGATCGACTAGAAAGTTCTGCCCATCTCGAACAATGACCAGTACCCCGACACCGACCCAAACCCAAACCTGGGTCACTCGCATCCATCCATGCACGCTATCCACACTATCCCGGGCCTATCCTATCTCCTGAAGTTTCCGGTAGAAAGACACACCAACACACAGATGGAGATATACTGACAGTGAATTGCAGGCGGAGATGTCGTCCCGCGAATCGTCACGGTTGGAGAGGAGGATGAGAATATGAAAAAAAAGAACGGCTCGCGTCGAAGATGGCTTTTTGCTGATAATTGATAGCGTGCGTGATCCCGCAGCGTGCGGCCTGCTGCATGAGCATCGTGAATAGTGTATTGTAGTGCCGTAGGACCAGTGCGCCGTGCGTCGTGTGTCTCCAGGAGTGATATTCTGCATCGACAGTCGCTGGAGTGTACTGCACAGCTCTTCTCTTCAATCCCACCTACCACGTTTATGTATCCTGTCTACCATCCCATCCCATCGAGCTCGCGCCTATCCGACGTGAGACCGCAGGCGTTGAGGGCGTTCTCGTCCAATGCTGTATCTCAGGAACAACGTCTGACTCCGGAGCGCAGAACGCCGCCGCCCTCCGTGATGAAGCTCAGCGCAACACGCTCAGGCTGGCGTCGACGGAAACACGCTTACTTACTGTAACCTGTCTGTCTTGGAAAACGCAAAGGCGGTCGCGAAGTTCGCTATCCTGCGGGCGAGCTTTGATCGCTATCCGCTGATTCACCGTTCCTGGTTGTTCGTCTTCGAGTTATAGATGGCGGAAGCGGCTCATCTCCTGGCGAAGGTATAACCCATCCCCATCTTGTCCGGGCCCACGTAAAAGGCCAAGGCACGGGGGCCACTGGCATATTCGTCGTACGAATCGGCGCACATACACCAGTGGAGAATGACCCTGTTCACTGGTCAATCGACCAGACCAATATCGCCCATTCGACTAATCGACCAGACCATTTGTATCACGAATTCATCGTGAATGTTACGTTTCGGAGGACGGAACGATTATAGTGAAGCAGCATGCAGCCAGGAGGATGGATGGATGCTGATGGTGAGGGCCTGGGCCGTCGTAGCTGTTACGATGACTCAGACTCAGACGTCGGGGAACGGCCTGCTCAACATATGTATAGGCGTAGGCAAGCCGACGACGTGCGTTGTCATGTCAAGAAGGCTCCTCGCGAGTGAATGATCAATGAGCAATGAGCATGATCATGAGAGATGCAAAGCGCTTCACGGACCTTTGAAGCTTGACACAATAAAAAAAAAGAGGCAACAGCCAGAAGGCCCAGAAAATGGATATTCGAAGAAAACAGCTCTTCCTTCAATGCACCTCGTAATTTAACCAAAAAAAGCTTTTGACCCAGATAAAAGACCGCAGCCCCGGCCCATTCCAGTACTAATTCATTCATCTTGTCGTCGATATCATCAGGATACTGAGTTCTTTCTCGGAGACATGATGGTGACTTTCAGGTAAGGGCGAGTTCGACAGAAAAGGGACAACTTGGGTTAGAAGATACGAGTGCTTTGACTTTTTCGCCAAGTTGAATGCAAAATTCACTGGCAGGGTCAGCGAGTGCCCCAGTGTCATTATTTGTCCATGTTTGGACACGGTAGCACACCGACGGCGAACTATCAACCTTTAATACCTAGTCAAGCTCTTAGCGGAACTCCCAAAGGCCGTGAATATATGAACCAATATAGGATAAAACAAGCAAGAGCTGGATCGGACTCAGTTCAGCAAGGTTCGCAATCTTGGATTACTTCCAAAACTTAACGACAACATTTTTTTTGGTTTTGCGCAAGCTCAGCTCTCGGAGCGGATCTCGAAAAGAACGGCATGCCTACAGATTCAGACAAGCTGTCTGATTTGGAGGATGGTATAAATATGGATTTTGTCTCATAAACTCACCCTTTATTACAGAAGACAGTTCCAGAGTCGGACGAATACGCTCCAGGCGTCTTACGTGTTTGCTCAAAGTTCTGATTGTACCATTATTATCTCTTAATGCTTTGCCTCGGAAGATTGCGTAGACCTTTAGCAGCAACATACATAAAGTGAATGATCTATTGAGGAAGGTAGAAATATGGCCTTTGTCTCATGGATTCACCATTCTTGCAGGAGATGGTTCAAGTGATCAGACAAATGCGCACCAGACGTGGTTGGTGGTGTTGATTATGCAGTTATTTTCCCTCAATGTATTGATGATTGCGTGGTCATTGAGTAGCAGCAAATAATGGCATTTTCTGTTTCGTGTCAAGATTATCTGAAGTATATACTGTACATACATACATCAAGTAGAATTGTCAAGCAAGATTTAATGCAGCCCGAACATGGGCACGCAGAAAGCCAGGCGACCATATATTCTTTTCTTCAAGTATCGCAGCCCCCTTCAATTCATCAATGACCAGATCGATTTTATCCCTCATCGCGACGATGAGATTTCCGTTATGGTCCTCGCAGCACAGTCTGGCCGAGTCGGCGTTCCTTCGCTGAACCTCAGGCGGGTTCTTCTCCAAATCCACAATGGCATAGTGGAGGCCTATGCCACGCTTGTTTCTGCACCGGATCGTCAGCATCGTTGCGCTGCCATTTCCATGCTCCACTCTCTGCATCGCCAGTTCCCTGAAGTGCATTGCGTGCGGTGTCTGCATATCGTAGCTCTCAGCCGCGTAAAGGCATTGCTGGAGCGGATGCATAAGCACTGTCGCCGGCCGGCGACTTAGGTCGACGTAGAGGCCAACCTTCACGAAAGGAGTTTGACGGAATTGCACGTGAGCAATTCGGCGAAGAGCTGGGACAAGGGGCGACAGCTGAGTGATAACCCAGTGCAGGAGGTAGCTTCTATCGTTCGTCGAGATCGCAGCATGCGCGTCTAAGGAACGGTTGCTCAATTTTGTTTATTGATCATTTCGTAGATTTGTGTACGTACGCTCATGTCTGGAAATCTCTCCGCATTTCGTTCTGTGACCGGAACTCCACGCGGACCTTTGGCAGCGCCGCGAGCAGTACATTGCGAGATGGCATCCTGCACATCGACGGAGCGCACGTAACGACATCTTCGTGTGGCAGAGGACCTGAGGAGAGAGAAGGTGAGCATGATATGTTGCGAGATGGTATTGGGACGCACGTTATCACAATACACATTTGCATTTCCCAAGGCATGCGTATGCCTGAGAATAGCGTGCTCTAATAGACAAATCTCGAGCTCGGCCCACAGGGGTGTGAATCTAGCCGGAAAATCTCCGTTCTGACTCGGATTCTCGAAAAACCTTCTCATTCCTCGAAGCGTGGGTAATGCTATATCGGCTAGATGCATGCTTGGAAGGATGGTTTCGGAGAATGCGTCCATAAGAACATTCCGCTCAAATAGGTTCAAACGATCGTAAAGTTTACCCATCACGAAGAGCACTCCAACCTGGTCACCTTGAAAGCCTTGGCGCATCCAGGATACTCCATTTCCTGAAGTCTTGTAAATACGTAGCAGCGTTACCGCGCAAAGTGCAATCCAGCTGCGGTGGTGGGCGGATATGTCGTCCGAATTTCTCCCGTTAATCGAAGGAGATAAGGATTCGAATAAGAAAGGAACAACGCCCGCGTCCAGGATCGCTTTGCTGATGGAGTGGTTCGGCTGCTTCATGATCATCGTATATAGCACATCGTAGTGACCAATGAAGTTAGGTGCTTCTCCGGGTCTTATATTCTGTGTTGACAGTCGCGCGTTTCCTATGCAGCGTAATGCGACCTTATCTGCGGTCCCAATGGTCATTTCTATCCTGTCTAACAGCACGTTCAGTTCGGCACTAAGAATGATACAAGGAGCACATGAGTTGAGGGCATCAGCTAACTCGTCCATTATCTCCGGAACATTGGATTCCATCGCCCAGAAGTCCGCAATGAAGTTCAGCACGCTCTCTTCACGCAAGCGCTCCACCGTCTCGTTGAGAAGACTTGAGATAGACAGAAAGTGGGATATGCCGCGGGCGAGTTGGATACGTATTCTTTTGTCCATATCGTTCGTTTTACGGCGGTCGATGGCCCGGAAAAGGTATCTCGCCCACGCAAAAGCACATGTCCACAAAAGTGCAAATTGGTGCGCATATGGAACGGCCTCCTCGGCAGTACAAGAGCTCGTGAGGTTTCGGAGGATAGTGAAGCAGTAAGAAGAGCGGATGGCAGTCGACCTAAGGACCACACCTTCCCGTGGAACTTCCTCTCCGATAAATGAACAGACAAGGTCAAAGCGTGTGTCGCGCAGATTTTTTGGAATATGGGATTCAGACGCAAAGCTTTTCAGCTCGTCAAGTGCTCTATTGATACTTTCGTCTGCGAACTGTGGGGTTACGGGTGCTGAGTGACGGCGGAGAACGGGATAGATGGAATGTCCTTACCCCCCAGCCTTCCGAAGAGGAAATTTTAGAAGGAGTAGCATTTCCGCGACGAGGCATCTCTTCCGCTGTTTCTTGGTACTTTGTATTATCCTTGCAGAGAATTGGCGACAGCTAGGCGAGGAAAATGAGGACGTTTGATCATGACATTGTTGGACGGACGCACCTTTAATACGGGAAAAGCCAGCTTCTTAGACGCGTAAGCGCAATCAACAATGTCAAGGACATATGGACACTACTTTGAACTATGTCCGACCGAACGAGGTTGTCAACTGATCGTCAACTTTCTTCTTTCCAGTTTTCGAAGGAGAGAAGCCATCGTAGCAAAAAAACTAGCTTAACTGTACTTGACAGACTATTTGAAACAAATATTCGCAAGTTTAGGGACATCTGTTGTCTAATTTCTGCTTGGCTTGACACAGAAGAGAGTGACGCACGCGTTGATGGTGAATCGAACTCATGTTCATGTTCAATTCAAGTTCTCCCACGGTCCGTTTAAAATGGAAACTCTAGCTCACGAACTTCCGAGTCGGCGTTCGCCGCACTAACACGACTCTGTCAATTGCGCATTTGCAACACCATACAGTACCTCAAACCTCCATTGGTACTCCAATTAAATTCCGATATTTATTTATGACTTTCCGATGTACTGATTACGAGACCAGATTTCATGGAGCATTGGTCGGGTTCCAGCTAATGGCACCCGCATCACCTTTATCCAGTGCGTCAAGAGCTGATACGTCTTCCTCCGAAAGCTCAAAGTCGTAGACATCGGCGTTCGAGACTACCCGCTCCGGGTGCGACGATTTAGGGAGTGGGATGAACCTTCGTGTCGGAGGTAGATATCAGTCATCATTGTTAAATCGAGAAACGACTGAAGACTTACCCCTTCTGCAAAGACCATCGAACCAGGACTTGCGCTGGGTCTTTGTTGTTCTATTAGAAACCATCCGATAAGTCTTGATATACATGAGTGGTTTGAAGGTGACCTAGCATACCTTCTTCGCTATTTCCTGTAGAACCGGGCTCGAGAAGTCTCCTCGTACGAGAGGACAGTAAGCCTGGACTGCTATCCCGTGTGCGCGGCAGTACTCGACGATCGGCTTTTGCTGACAGAATGGGTGAAGCTACAATAGCAGTGGCAGTATCGAAGGGAGGGATGAATTGGTTAATAGACCCAAACATTGAGCAAAGAAAGAGCACAGACCTCAATTTGATTGACAGCGGGCGTCTCTAATCCAGCTTCCTTAATCTCTTCGAGGTGTTTCACGCCGCTATAGTTAATTTCAGAAACTAATTAGTTTTCGCAAGTAATGCAAGATACTCACTAATTACTGACTCCGACTGTTCGTATCTTTCCCTCGTCTCTCTTTTGTAGCAGGGAAACGTACGTCTGGAGCCGCTTCTCCTTTCCGGACAGTGGTGAATGGATGAGGTACAGATCGATGTAGCCTAAAGGCATGCAATCATGGTCGTCGAAAGCCGTAGTGAGTCCGAGTTTCGTTCCGAATGATCGTGGAATTATCGGGTGGAAAGAGGAGAACACAAACAGTAACAATTAGCCAGACAAGACCATGTCAAAGAGTATTGTCAGGACTCACTGAAACCGAGTTTATCTAGGCTCTCTTCGACAACTCGCAAGGTTGACTCTGATCCATGCGAGCTGTGTATAATCTTCGTCGCTGAGGGTGACAGAGGTAAGAATCAGGGGCCGAGAGATTTCAATAGATATAGGCACGGGATGGAAAATATAACAGAGAACGGAATTCGTATATAAGAGAATAGAGGTCGTCGGATAGAAAGTGTTCAGATGAGCAATATGAGCAACGAACAACGCAAAGAGCTCTTTCGCTGGTCGACAACTTTGATTCACTGAACAGAGCGCGTCTCAGCAAAGAATGTCAGCACCGCCGCGCATAGCTCATACAGCTTTTAATTGGCGAGCGGGAGAAGGGACAGAGTCAAGCAGCATCTGCCCTTGTCTCAAAGGCCGTCGAAAATGATGATTACTAGTACTCAACAATGAGCTGAACGCTTGTACTCACTCACGAAGATATCCTCCCTCTTCAACCCGCTCTGCTGAATAGCCTTCCCGACGTCAGCCTCGTTCCGATACATCTGCGCGGTGTCGATGTGTCTTTTGCGTCACCGTGAGGGTGAGTTGCTTCAAGGCGAAAGATAACGAACCGGTAGCCATGCTTGAGCGCAGCCTCGACGGCGGGAACACAGGAGTGGTTTTGGTATACTCCAAGCCCAAGAGCTGGAATGTCGTAGCCCGAAGAGAGCTTGATTGTCGACGATATCGTTAGCCGTGCCATGGAAGTCAAAGTGAAAGAGGTGCTTGCTTGACTTACTAAGTCATTCTGCTCTTAATCCGATTTGCCGACTTCGGGCGCTTAATCAGCGCCAATCTGTCCGCCGTCGGCATGCACATAACAGTACATTGGCTACAGTTGAACCGGCCGGTTGCAGAACTTATGATTCATTGTCTCAAGTGCCATAACATAACTCTTAGTGGCCTGCACCAGAGGTAGGCTGAGAACATTTGAGATACGCATCCAAACGAGGTGATAACTAAAAAATGTAAAGATTGAATAACACCCGAAGAAGCAGCGATTCCTTCGATGCACCTTGATATAGAAATGAAATCGCCGTGATCATTTGAATAGCATAATTTCTCAGGGGCATTCAGTAGTTCAACCAAAAAGCTTTTGACCCGGATAAAGGCAGCGTAGCGCGGTCCTATTCCAATACTAATTCGTCATATTCTCGTCAGGGGTCATTATCATCAGGATCACGGGTTCTTGCTCAGAGACCTGATAGTGAGTGAGTTTCAGACAAGGGCGAGTTCAATTATAGAGAGACTACTCACTCTTTACGCTCTAGGTCTTCTTAGTGGGGATTGCCGGCCTCCAAATTATCTAACATATCCCTCTGATGCCTTATGTTCTCTATCACGGTAACGACCTCATCTATGTTCTTCCGTTCATTAGGATCTCTCACCCAACAGCTCTCTATGAGGTTCCAGACATCGTCAGTCAAACCCAATTCCAAAGTTTTGTTAAGGAGACGTGATGGACGACCGTCTTTGATGATCACCTCCATCTTGGCCGGCAAATTATCGAGGTCGTAGAAAGGGACCATTTGTGAGAAGATCTGTTGAGACATCAGCAAGTGCTTACTTTGCGGGCTAGCATATGCGTGGAAGACTGACCTCTATGCAAACGCAAGCAAACGCATATATGTCAGACTGCGTAGTAAAATTTACTTGTTCGCCAGTTAACAACTCCGGGGCTTGCCATCGCGTCGCTTCGTCCACGTTGCTATGAATACGTTGATAGATCCTCGCGATGCCGATGTCTGTGATTCTCGGTCGCTCTTCGTCATCAATAATGATATTAGACTGAAAGAGGTTACATAGTTTAGTCCCATACAGTCAAACCGAAACCAACAAGTTACGAACCCCACGAAGGTCGCCGTGGACTACGGCGGGGCTCAAGTTGTGTAGATATTGTATTCCCCGAGCAATACCCAATATCTTTATTACGTTCAGTATTTAATGCTCGCATGCCTCAGAAATACAACTCTCACCAACGACAATCGATCAGTAGGTGGGCTTGTCTTGAGGTAGTCGATCATTTTCCCGTTTGCCATCCAGGGAGAGACCCTTGTAGGAGTAAGTCGCAAGGACGGCGCTTCTACTGCAGACGAGAATCCCAAGAATGGCAGGATACTAGGATGTTGAAACTGCTTCCACGAGTGTGCCCTGAGTATTATTGTCTGCAAAGTTTATGCCAGCTGAGTTACTGGTATACAGAAAACTAGGTACAGAACTTGCCTCTACGACTTGCCTACTCGCTTCTGTTTGTGCTCTTTCGAAATAGCGCATTGCCTTTAGTACAACGAGATTGTCGCCTTGAACACCTTTCCAGGCATCCGAAGTCCCACCATGAGAGAGAAGCCGTGTGTCAACGATTTTAACGTTAGCCAATACCAGCTCAGGCGGTATCCGCGGAAGTGTAGACAGTAAGGTGGAAAGATGCACAGCATAAAGGTCGTCCACAAATTCCCGATAGCCCCAAAGTAGTCGTCCTAGATGTCTCCTGAGGACATCCTCTCTAACATATTCTGTGTATCTATCGAAAATGTTGATGAGCACTCATTACTACAATGATTTCAAGAGTGATGATCCCTACAGCCATCTCTTTGTGGGTTCGATAACTTTCATTACCTTCTCAAACAGGTCCAAATTTCCGAACTTTGTTTCGAAGGATGCGCGATAAGCGTCTTTCCAGTTTTGTTGTCCCGTCGTGTCCGGAATCACTCCCAGATCTTCCTCGGATTTGCCCTGAATTTCGTGTTCCAATTGTAAAAGATTGCGATTTTGGTCTTCAACGTATTGTCTAAAAGAAAGCAATTTGCTCCTCAATCTACCGGGGACGGCCTGGATCGGAATAAGGATGGAACGGGTGGCCCTCGCGAACGGGCTCGGTTCTGGCCAATCACGTCCTTTGCTCATTAAGATGTTCTTACTTGCAACAGAATCATCGTGGCCTAGCATCCTGAATTACAGTGGTCAACCGAAGTCGCAATCAGTTATGCAGATACTCACCAGTACACACAACGTAGAAAATGACGTCTCTCCTCTTTGCTCTTAACCGGATCCCAAGGGATTTCTATCGTGGCTATGAACAACCTAAGCTTTATGAGAGAAAGCTTGACGCATAAAACCTGGACAGTGAAAATGGCATAACAAGCAGATGCAAAAAGGGTACCAGCAGCTGAAAAGGGATGAAAGAACCAAACAATGAGGGTCGACAGTAAGGTCCCCGTGCGTTTCGTCCAGAATGTCCAGCGTTTGTCCTGCTGTAGTCGACAGAGGTACCACATGACCACAAGGAGAAGGCACAGTCCATGTACGAAAGTAAACACATTCGTGGTAACAGAAACAAATAGACGCTAATGAAAGATGAATTGTGTTAGTTAGACTTTCGCGTCACAGCCCTTTTGCGTACCTGTGATGAGACGTAGGTGTAAAGGTTCAGACCGACAACGAATGTGATAGCAGCTATGATCAGGAAAACCAAAGGCGCTTTCTCCAGCCAAAGCTTGACCACGGAAGGTGTCTTCTCCGGCTCAAATCTACAAGAGGCCGTAAGCGACGTTGAAGCAAAGATATATAATAATCGTACATCGTCGACTTTCTCCAGGTCAAACCGAGAAGACTGTTGATTCCAGATGAGACGCTGAAGACCAGCGATATGAACCAGAACAGGTTCACTAATCCGCCGAGAGTCGTTGTTGTGTCTTGGAAGGAGTATTGGAGTGTGGTCGCCGTAACGCTCGAAAAGAACGTCGCGATCGTTGTGATATAGATGTAGCGGGTTGTTGCTCGCTCCTTGGATTCGCTATGGATGAAAGGCAGCGCTGATGGATTCTGGAATAAGTGTTGGGTTCTCGAGGGCAGTATTCACCCACATTTCTCTCTGAACGATCGAAGCTCAATAATGACATCATTCATAGCTAACTCTAGCTTAGGGATAAAGTCATCGAAGAGGTAATTGAGATGCGTTCGTGGCTTGCGAAATGCGTTCTGAGATCGTGTTTCTTGGAGGAAAGTTGCAGTCTGTCACGCCTCACACAGTCAATACCATTGAGCTTTTCAATCAGATAGTCGAAGACGTACGACCAAGATATCGTGACAGTGCTTTACCGCCTCGAAGTAGAAAGCGTGCTTTTGGAAGTATAGGCTATCGCGAAAAGCGGTGAAGCATGTTGAAAGCTCCCGCATTGATCGCCTCACGCCCTCCATGTCCTCTTTCCGAAGATTCGTCTTCAGCGTTTAACATTGAGAGGAACGAGGAGTTCAAACAAACCATATCGTGCATCCCACGTCAGTGTAACAACCATCGAAACTGCACCCAAAAATGTAGACAACTTTGATCGGAAAGTCTTCGACGAATCAATGATCTTTTGACCTCCACCAACCATATTGTAGTGTTCTTCAAGGTTGGTCAACTAGATTTATGATGTGAGCAATAATGTGGACCGAGAATGTACTCATGATTACTTCTGTCGTGAAAAAATGAAAGCTGCTAAAGCGAACGTTAGAACAAAGTAATCCAAATACCACACCGAGCTCACCTTCTCAAGTCGTCAATTCTCGTTTGAAAGTCGCTTTTTGCTTCCGGCCATGACTTTCCGCCTATGGACATTTCCTAGATATTTACTCATGTTGGGATCGAAACGGACAACGCACCATTCTGAGAATCATTATCCTTTGGCATAGTATTTTTGACCAAGACTTCCATTGAGCTTTGCAGTCCTTGAACGGTCGTTAGGAGTTTCTCGAGTAGAACGTATGTTGATCGTGCAGATGCTATACAGGTTTCAATTTCCTCCAACGTTCAGTAAGATTGATTGTCACATACCATCTGCAGCGGCTACGTCACTAGAACCGACATTCGATTCTGACTCTTCGAATGAGTCGGTCGATGAATCATCTGCAGTTGACGAAATCGAGTTCAGTTCGTGGAGCACTGTGATGATAGTTAAGTCGTTTGCAAACTGAAGCGCAGCAATTTGGTGAACTTACCTGACATGATCCTCTGTGTACTTGCAGCGCGTGAGCGACCGGTGGACTATTACGATGGAAGGAGGAAAAGACGCATTCGCGCTAGTCTCATCCAGTTGTTGTACTTGCCCATCAGAAAAAAAAACAACCAGTGGCGAACTCAGCAACCGAAGTTACCGAACAATAGAATGGATGCCGTAAGTCTTTGGTATCAAACAGGCAGCTGATACGATGACAATAAAATTCCATTGATTTGTAAATTATTGAGTCCCTCTAGACTGAGAGTAGGGTGGATGGGAAGGGTGAATGGATGCGTGATAAAATTGTAAGCCTGAGACCTCGCAAGGATTCCTGTGTACTCGACCCGTGAGAACATTCACATCCCCGCCACGAAACTTGAATTAGCAGCCGCTACGGTCTATCTTCAACTAAGCTTGACATTATCGTCGACCGTTATAGGATTATTTAGGTCTCACCACAATTTGCAGTATGTATACCTGCATAGAAAAATCAAGACTTTCGCTCCCTGAGACCAGATTCATGTCGTGACGGTTCTGACTTCCCATTTCGTCAAATCATGTTCTAAAGTTCAGCCTACATTGTGGATAATCTATACAGACGATCTTATTCTAACGATATCCTGGCGAGTAAGTCCCGCTTCGTCACACAATGAGCGAAAGATGGACGCTTCGTCATCGAAAAGATTTAGCGGTGTGTCGAATTCTGCTACGCGTCCTCCGTCCATCACCAGGACTCGATCATAATACACTGGGACAATGTTAGATTATTTCAGTAAGAAGGAGTACGGACGCACCAATCGTATTCAGCCTGTGTGCGATACAAAGAAGAGTGCATGAAGAGAACTCAGACTGTATTGTCTTCTGCAGCTTTGAGTCTGTTTCAACATCGACACTGCTCGTCGCTTCATCAAGAACTATGATTCGGCTCCCTTTCAATAGAGCGCGACACAAAGCAAGGAGCTGTTTCTCCCCCGCACTATAATTTGATCCTACAGAGGTGATATCAGTTTTTAATTGATGTTCGTCGGAACAGGGACGGCTTACCTTCATCACTGACGGCGGCATCCAGACTAAACTTCGCCGCTGTGGCCGAGTCAGCCGCACTCCCGTCGTTTGGTAATAGCCATGTTCGTTGAAGCGCTGAGATGATCTCGGCATCTGTTCGTGAGTTCTGTGGGTCTCTGTGCGGACTTGAGTATTCACGCGGACGTGAAAGTCATCAAACTCACAGATTCTCTCTCAGAGTCCCTAAGAAAAGCGTACTATCCTGAGGCACGAGGGCAAGTTGTCGTCGAAGGATATCCAATCCGATGTCTCGTATATTGACACCATCAATTTCAATCGAACCTTCTCTGAGTTCGACCGTTCTAATGTCAGATTCGTTAGTTACATCTGCACTTGGAATTACGACCTGAATACGCACCTGAACAGGGCCTGTAACAGTGAACTCTTTCCTATCGTAATACGTCAGGCGGGAAACGCTCGCAAGCTATTTGGGAAACTTGCCTGCGCCAGTTCTGCCAACGATACCAACCTGCAAATGAACGTCAGCCATAATGCCTTCGCGCGTAAAAGAAAGTAATTCACTTTCTCGCCCGGCTTTACTTCAAAATCCACGCCTTTCAAAACGAGCGGTAAACCTTCCCTGTAAGCAAGATTGACGTTCTTGAATTTCACTTCTCCTCTATCTGGCCACGATGGTGGCGGATCGTTCGGCGTCGTTGCTTCGCCTTCCCGTGGGAGGTCGATGTAAACGAGAATACGCTCGACAGCATTCATATTTTGCTCATTCTGCGCAAACTGGGAAACCATGTCGGCTATCCGCAAGGTAAGTACATAGATTCGGACAAAGTAGCAACCTATTAACTCACAGAAGACCTGAGTGACTGCAGACGAGGACGAGTACGTTAGAACACACAAGTTACAGGGAAACAAATTAGACACGAACTGCTCAATGAATAAGACAACACTACGCCGACTTTCGATGGGTTGACAGTATTCCGGAAAGAAGCCGCGAAGAGTGCGATACCGAGGATCAGTATGTTGCCAAACAAGTCCAGCCGAACTGATAACCATCGTTGAATGGATACCGTCATGTAGTATGCCCTATTCTCCATGTCTAAGCCACGTTCTGCTGTCTCTACGAATCGTTGCTAAGAATTGATAATCTGCAATTAGCGTTGACGGCGTGGAGGTGCGCATGACTTGCCTGTTGCCGATATGCCCGAACAGTGGCCAACCCCGTCAACGTTTCCGAGTATGACGCATACAGCGCTGAACGCATGAGTGAATCAAGTCGCTTCGTCTCCACTGAGCTCTTCCTGTAGAATAGTGATACCCCATAATAAAGAACGCTAAGAGGAGCAAAGATGATTCCAAGGTACGGGAAAGTGTAGAAAACAAGGGCAACAGTGCCGAGGACGTTGCTAAATGTAGAAAGAAGCTAGTTTATCCGTTAGTATTTCCTACTGGCAGCATGCAAATCTGAATTTTACCTGGAACATCGTCATAGACAATTGAGTATCCAGAGTATCTTGATCTTTCGAAAGACGCGACATAACGCGACCTGATTGCACAGAGAGGGTAAATAAGACAAGAGACAGGTTGGTATCTCATGCTTACCCATCGGTGTCGTATCGAAAAAGGAGGTGGGAGACCGGAGGACACCCGTCAAAGCCGCTTTGAACATCTTCAAACTTGCATAGAGACCAACCAAGCTATCAATATAGTCAGCCTCTACAACTTCATACGTATATTTTCTGACCTCACCTAAACGTGAAGCTGACTACGAACGAGAAGAATGCCTGTGCAACGCCCAGAGCGGCGTACACCGCCATGTAATCGCCTTGCCTGAACCCGTGAATACTCCCATTAGTCCAGAAGCCGAGGAAGAGATTGTTTCCGACTAGCGACAGTGTGAATGAGTCAATTATGTTGAACGATTTGAAACCACGTGAGAAAAATCGTACCCGAAGCACCCTGCATCAGCGTTAAGAGGAGGACAATCACCGGCGCCCAGAAGATCCCACCAGCGTGTTTGAGGTACTTCGCATAGATGGAAAAAGGCACAGAGCCACGGTTTCGTTCTTCCTCCTGCATGAGCTGCATTTTCTCCTTGCCCTCCGCTTGCTTTGCCGCTTCTGGGGCAATGGCAGCTTTGTCTTTCCCTATTCCAACTTCAGCATCGTCATCGATCACATCTGCCTCTTTTTTCTCAAGGGCGCCATATTCTTCTATAAGCTGCGAGAACGCTTTTCCGTCCTTCATCAAGTTCTGGATTATACGAATCACGATAAGTAAATTTGTATGCAGTTGGGACGCAAGTTGGTGGGATAACCGGGCGACCTTACCTGATATGTGCCTTCTTCCCTAATTACACCGTTATCCATGACGTAGATGTAGTCTGTTCGTGCCAGGACGTGAAGGGCATGCGTCACCAATATGCGAGTCTTGTCAGCCAGCGGTCCTTCCAGCAGGCAGTTCTCGAGGATTGCTTTCCCAACGTGCGCGTCGACCGCACTCAATGGATCATCCAAGAGAACTATATCGGCATCGGAGTACGCCGCGCGTGCCAGTGATACTCGAGCCTAGAGACGACAGTGTTAGTATGCTGAGGTTAGTATCGAGTGAACGGATTGGCTAGCCTTTTGGCCTCCAGAAAGATTTATTCCCTTCTCTCCGATTTCCGTCTGCTCGCCATTCGGAAGCATGTCAATATCGTGCTGCAGTGAGCAAGCATGAACAACTTCTTCAAAGCTAACGAAATGTCATAGCAATCAGCAAAAAACCAGCGATATATTGGGACAGCGTAACCGCACCGCTCTTCATCCTCCTCCTTTCCGAAAAGGACGTTGTCCTTCAGCGTCGCATTGACTATCCATGGTTGTTGCGGGACATAAGCCACGCTCCCTCCAAATACCACCTCTCCCTTTGTCTTCCGCATTTCGCCGACCAAAGCTTGAAGGAACGAGCTCTTACCGCTCCCGACACGGCCAACAATGGCTATGAAAGCGCCCTTTGGGATGCGTAAAGATAAACTGTCGAGAGCAAATGGCTTCTCTTCTTTGTTCTCAGCTTCGCTTTTGGCGTCTGCCGAAGGAGCAGTTGTCGGAAGAATGGCGTCGTTCTTTTTACCCTTCTTGCCTTTCTTCTCCCTCTTCTCCTTCTCCCCACCCCCTGCTCCTTTCCTCCCCATACCATGCCCACCACCCGGTCCACCATGTGCAAATTTACTATCAACCGGCTTTCCGACTGTCTCCCACGTGAAGCTGCCGTCCACACTGAGCGCCCACTTGTTGTCGCTGCTCTCGTCAATCAAATAAGGGTCCTCGAGTTCGTCTGCCGTGAGGAACGTGCCGATGCGTCCAAGTGCGACGAGCGCGTCGGAGACGCTGGAGAGCACGAGCGGGAAGAACACCAACGGCGCACGGATGATGTTGAAGAACTGCAGCGAGGAAAAGATGATGGCTGGGTTGAGTGGGTGGCCGCTCAGAGCGTAGGTGATCTAGTGAGGATTTTGAGCTTTCAACCCTGGTCGATATTACAGACGACATACGAAAGATAAGACCGACGCGGCTATGGGAACGATTGTGACCACGGAGATGAGGCCAGCGCGAGCGATTCTAAAAGCCGATTTTAGTGCATGAGCTTGAACAGCTAAACTTCAAACTACTCACGCGATCCTTCGAATCTTCGCAACTTCCTTCTCTCGAAGGCCGCTGATCTGGTGTGCGTAGAACGCCTCCCATGCGTAAAACTTGATCAAGCGAATGCCTTGCAGTACCTAGCAAAGTGTTAGCCATGCCTCTTCCGACACAGAAGGGCAACGAACCTCGGTCGTCAACCGGACTCTCCGATCCGTAATCTGCACTCCTGCCCGGCGCGAGCGGAACATGACGCGCACGAGCATAAACTGGATAGGAAACCCGAGCAAGAGAACACCGAGCCCTACGAGCGCAGAGTAGCCAAGCTTCGGTGTAGCTGGGAAATCAGTCAACGGGTTTTGCAAGTGCACATGAACAACTTACGTTATTGATGAGGAGCGCGATTCCAATAATGATCTAGGTATTCGAAGAATTAGCCAAGTTCAGGCCACCGAAATCAGTGCGCACCTGGATTGGGGCAACCCAGATACTTCAAAAAACGTCAGAAGTCAGTGAAAGGACGATTAGGAAGACCAAACTTGTGTATGAAGGCACTCGATAGATCGAGTCTCGTGGCATCTATTGGGACGTAAGACAAAAAGTGAAAGGAAAAGGCACTTGCACAGCTCACCGGTGGAAATCATAGTCGTAACCTGTCCGACACTGTGCTTGAGGCGGGCGCGACCAGAGAGTCGGAGAGACTTGCGAAAGATTGATCCAATCACCTGTAGAGAGGACAATTAGGGCTAGGATGAACGAGAGGAACGGGAACATACAGCAGAGCGTACGCTCAGTCCAGTCGTCATTGTCGCTGAGCAGCAAGTTAAGTTCATACTTCTTCTTAAGGAAGGGGCAGACCTACTCATCATGTAATGGTTCGTGAGCTTGGTTGCATCATATTAGCTGGAAGTTTATGCTGTAATTGAAAGGCAGTCGGCGTACCAAACTGCTAACCTCTAGGACTCGAAATGTCAGCCTTGAAGCAGGGCAAATTCGGAATTACTTACCCTGCATCACAAATAACGCGAAGCTCAGCCCAATTCCATATCCCACACCTCTTGGCTTCGTTCCGCCAACTAGAAGACCGATGAGCAACGTTAAAAGCTACGAGGAAAATCACTCACATCCGGCATGGAACACAAACGACTCCGTCAACCATGCAAGCAAAACCTTCGTAACCAGTGGTGTCGTTGTCTTCAGCGTATCTATCCGAGATTTATTACACAACGATTTTGTAATTAAAAGAACGCTCACCAGCACATAACTTCATCGCACCTGCAATCCACCACCGCCAGAAAAACGTTGCATGAAGCGCGGCGAGAAGAGGACGCGAGGGATACTTGGACTTCTTCTTCTTGTCCTTCGCCGTTTCGTTTTGTTCCGTCTTCTTCGCATCCCCGTCATTCGTTGTAACAGCCGAGACGGTTGTGCTTGCGGTCGGCAATGCCGACGCAGCCATTGCTGGTGTTGCGTTCTCGTCCAGTGCACGCGCTACCTCCTCTTTCTCAGCTACCACGTCTTTCTCGTTCATTTCCTTTCCCGACTTCATCTCCTTGTTAAGTGGCTGGGCATCGTCTGCGTCCAAGTCAGGGAACCTGTCTCTCAAATTTGACGGTCGTAAGTCGGGTGGGACACGGGCGTAAAAGTTCATCGCTACCGCGTCCGCCAGCGCGTGCGTGAGACGATTCGGCGGTAACGTATACAAATCTGTGAAGTGATGTTCGAGACGATAGAGCACCGGAAAGTAATGTAGACGCACCATCCTTCTCTAGCGGCCTACTGAATCCTACGGACAAGATGGGCGACAGCCAGTGGAACACCAGTTTCGAGAGCAGCCTAGAAATATTCAGGTTGTGAAGAATTGCTACACGGATTTGACTTACGATGCTTCGCCTTCTGGAACAACCTTTCCTATCCCAAATCCCGGAGGCGCAGGCTCACGCTTCCACTTGAACCAGTTCGGCATTTACGGATAGTTCCTCAGTGTTCAGAGAACTGAGGTCCAGCTGAAGACGAGTGTAAGTGACTATTAGCTTCCGAGGCAAAGTAGTTGAAGTAGGAGCAAATCACTTACGTGTCTGAGTTACTCTGCAACGCCAGCCGAGCGACGCGAGGCCTTTGATCCTATGCCGTTCGCTTAAGCACTACCAAAGTCTTGAATCCTAAGGTAAGCAGCTGCGCAGCGCAGCGCGCGGTATTCAAAAGAAGTTCGATCCTGAAGACACTTGAGACTTGGTTGAGTTGTTCGTTCAGCCCGAAGTTTCTGTTGACGTCACGTACTTGTATCATCCAATCAACGTGGGTAAATTAGTCAACTCAGACATCAACTTCGGTTGTTTGCTTGACTCCATGCGGAAAAGATAAGAGATGCACCAGGATTAGAACCCCTCGTCACCCGTTAAAGACTGCACATGTGCTAGCATAGCGAGATTTAGAGACCTATCGAAGGCTTGAGGGATTGACAACTTCAACAATAGTCATTACAAGCAAATCTGTGTATGTGTAGAATCAGATGGAGTTTGCATTAATAACTATTTAACCTACCCAGCTGGCATTCTGTAGATATTCCAGCTGTAGCACGTATATTTTTGCTTCAATCTTGACGATAGATCGTGTCAAATCTTGTCGTCGTTGTCGGTGTAAAAGCATCGTTCCGGGACAAACGCCCGCCGAAAACTCCTGATGTAGGTAATCAGTATTACATAAGTAAATAAATTTAGAAAGGAAAGCAGCATATACTCCAGTGTTGATAGCACACAGCGGTTTGTGAGGCCTCACAACTCACAATTGTGAGGCCTCACGGTGAGGCCTCACAAATCACTGTGAGGCCTCACAAACCGCTGTGTGCTAAGGGTCTTATGTGGGTCCACCCGGATCCAAAGGAAACTGTAAGCTACGTCCTGATGGGGTAACATTGATTTTCCCACGATAGCTAAATCTTCGGAATGACACTTCATCAAGCTATAGATGCAATCAAAACATGAGATTTAGGTGCTTTCTCTATACACAAACTCATTCTTATTACTCCGAAATTGTTCAGAGATGTTTAGATATTAAATCAAGAAGCTTTAAGCATGTTTTAAGCATGTTTTAAGCATGTTCTAAGCATGTTTCCAGCAAGTTATGAACACATTAATGCTTCTCTTTTAACATGCTGTAATGGTGTGCTTCAGGCATGTTTTTGTGTATATAAGGAATCATAGTAATTGCATTCTGCTATCCAGTACTGCACTGCACTCTGATTCCACTAGTAAGTCTTACTTAAACTGATACTTTCTGCTAAAACTGAAGTTAGACATAATTTAGACATGCCACCCAAGTCTGCTTGGTACAGTGAATTCTTCATTGAGCATCCATTGTACAATGCTCGTTCAAAGGTTGCTGAGGCATATGCCCCTGGAATGAGACAGAGAAAGGTGTATTGTTCTGCTTGTTTTTCAGCTAACTTGCTTGATCTTCAACAGAAGGAGCATAATCTGCAAATGCAGAATCCTAATGTATCTATAACAACAATAGAAGAACTCCGGTTACAGTGTAAGTATTTCAACATCTGTTGATGTTGTAGTATTACTGACATTTTCTATAAGTATGGCAGATCTCTGGTAAACCGAAGGAAACAGTTGGCTGGCTATCTGGACGTCCGGAGTCTATGCTGCAACATCTTCAACTTTGTCCTTACCAGCCAGCTAATGTCAAAGAGCATGCCAAATTGGAGTATTCTGACAAGAGACATCACTCAAAGTCTGGTATGTGTTATTTGTTTAAGAATATAATAGAAATTTATATCTCAAATTTCTTTTGTTAGCAACTTCTGCTCATCACATAATTCAAGATCCTCTTACGCAACCAGGCTCGCCTAGTGCTTCTGCTTTTGCCTTTAATGAGCAAGGGAGTACTATCAGTGGCCCTGGACCATCTGAGAGCGCATCACATGCACCATCAAGAGCGTCCTCAATTTCAAGACATGCTTCACAGGTTGCTAGTCAAGGACAGCTTACTCTGCCCATGCCATGGTCACTAGACAGGCAGAATCTCTTCAACACACATCTCATTCGTATTATTGCTGATGGAAATCTCCCACTCAACTATGCAGAGCATCCCAGGTGGCGGAGGTTCTGCGCAGAGTTTATTCCTGAGGCAACACCACCCTCTCGTTCAACAATAACTCAACATATTCTACCTCAAGAACTTGAGTATTGGCGCAGTCGTGCTATTACAAATCTGCAAGGTCAAATGGTTACACTGCAGTCGGATGGATGGACTGGAGCCAATAACCGTCATTATATTGCATTTCTTGCAACAACAACATCACAGGCAAGACTTTTAAATCTCTCTTATTTAATAAATACTAATTATACTCTAGATATTTTGTGTCAAAGTCATTGACACTTCTGCAGAGCGCAAGACAGCAGAGAATCTTCTACAATATGCTGAAGATGTTGTTGCTCAACTGAAATCTTATGGTGCATTGGTTGTTGCATGGACAACTGATGCATCAGGCGAGTCCAGAAAGGCTCGTCAACTTTGTCAACTCAAGTCCGTTGAAATGATTGTTCCTGATTGTTGGGCACATCAGGTATGATCTCTACTATTAGTTATTGTCATTTAGCTAATTTCTACTTTAGATCAATCTTATTGTCTCAGACTACTTCAAAGCAAAGGATTCAGGTCTTCTGCAGTCACAAGAACATGCATCAGAACTTATCACATGGTTACGTGGCAAATCATACATTCTTGCATTACTTCACAATATCCAGTCAGCATCTGGCAATCAAGCTCTTGCTGTCATACGTCCAGTTCTTACTCGGTGGACAGCACATTATCTTGCCTATCAACGTCTTGCTCAACTGCGATATTCACTGCTATCTCTTGTCAACAATCCAGTACACTTAGAGAAAATCCAGTCTCTTGGTGATACTAAGGCTCGCCAGAAGTCAGAAGGAATGATAGCTATCATTCTTAGTGATCAGTTCTGGAAGAACATAACAATGTATGTTAATCTACACTCTGTAGTTGTATCAGACTACTAATATTTTAACAGAATGATCCAACATTTGCGGCCTTTGGCAATTGCTGCAAATGTACTACAGACTACTCATTGTCGCCTTGATCAGGTACTAATAGTACTTGGAGCATTGCACTATGAGTACAGTCTGCTAGTTGATCAGGAGAGTGTGCTGGTCAAGGAAGCACTACTCTCAAGCATCAGTCGCCGTTGGGAGAAAGCGGATCAGCCAATCTATATTGCTGCAGTTATTCTCAATCCACTCATCAAGACTCAGATATTTGCAAATATCCAACAAGTCACCTTCAATGGTATTTATAATATCTTTGCCAAGCTATGGACCCGGTTCTCTAGTCGACCTCCTCCACCGGATTTGCTTGTTGATTTAAAGGATTATCTCTCTAATAAGGGGATATTCAATGAATTCCAGTCTTTGACACAAGCAGCACAGTTGCAGGCCAGCTTCCAGGTATCTTCATTTTCTATGCTATATTATCTAGCTAATCTGTATCTTATAGGGCAATGATCTTAATATGCATGAGCTCTGGAGTGGACTATCATTTCCTGATAGTTCACAAAATGCCACACTAGTGAAAATGGCTATGCGTATCTTCTCAGTCTGCACCAACTCTGCATCCTGCGAGCGTTTATTCAGCTCCTTTGGCGATATTCTAACAAAGAAGAGGACCCGTCTATCAGCCAAGAATCTTGCTTCTCTAGCAGAGCTGAAGATTCATTTGCAGGAGGAAGAAGCTCAAATGGGTACAAGAAAGTACAGGTCGACACAGTATATCAATGCTGTTAAACAGAGGAAGCAGGAGGAAATGCAGACCGAGGAGACTGGAGAAGCTGGTGCCTCTGCAGGATCTGCTTCAGATGAGTTATCCTCTGAAGCAGAAAATCAACCAGTTACTTCCCTTCGGCAGATTATTGCAAATTTCACAGATGAAGACCATTTGGAGATTTTGGCAGCTATTCCAGCTCAAAACATGGCCAAAATTCCCCTTCATAGTCTTTTCAATTTCTCCAATCCCTTCTGGAGAACAGCTTTGGAGAAGGACAAGAAGGAATTGATGGATGAGATGGAAATCCAAGAAATGGCTGAAGGATTAAATGATGAGGAGAATGAGAGATTAGCTGATATATATGCACATTGATTAACAGACATTATGATGTACTACTAGTAGTACCAGTATGCCTTGTGTCTTCATTCATTATGTTCTTTCCGAGCTTTGAAATGTAATTACTGTAAAGACGAAAGCTTCTGCGAAAGCAAAAAAACGTACGTGAGCATTAAAAGTAAGTACGTGAGCATTGAAACCAAGTGCGTAAACATTAAAACCAATTATGACATTACAAAGGTGGTGCAATTTTATTAACAGGTGAAACTCGTAGTTTAATACACAAAGGCTTAGCAAGTTAGCAATTAAAGAGTTGAAATAAATGGTTCGTCCTCAGACTTGAACCGGGTGCCTCAGCAGAAGTTTTCAACACCTTAACCACTACACTATTAAGTCTTGTAACTAATTAACATATTTAGCCTTATATAGCGTTTATTAAGCATCTTTCCTTAACCGTGAGAAGTTTACACTCTAAAAGCATATGTTTGGTCTAGCGAGTAAGCGAGATGTGAGGCCTCACAAATTGTGAGGCCTCATGTGAGGCCTCACGTGTGCTATCAACACTGATATACTCACCCTCGTCGGGGAAGAGAAAAGTTAATGAGCCTCGAACGTAGTACGAAGAAGCTAGTGCGTGGAGGTTAGAAAAAAGCATCCGAGTGAACGTGACTGAAGCAGGGAGAAATGGTCAAATAAAATATAAGACAGGCCAGCTAATGATACCCGGAACTCACTCTTCTGAACGCGGCCGTCTGACATTGACAACTGGAGAGAAAGGCTTCCACGAAGATGGAAGCTTTGATGAAACTCTAGAATGGAAAGTCTAGCAGAAGGAGTTACGCAGAGCTCGATGGAAAACTCTTTGCTCAAGAGTAACTTGGGGCTGCCGACGTGGCAATTAGCCAGCCCCACGCTCGAGGGAAGGCGAAAATCTTGACCGGATCTGACGAGGAGAAGTCTCAGCAAGCTTATAAAAGGGGTCACTCAGTACGAGGTCACTCGAAAATCTTGCACCCCCAGGCCAATGAAGTGTGCATGAATGTACTTACCTGTTCCCACTCGTCATCCGAATTAGAGATCCAAAGATTATGCAACAATAGGTATTCAGAGACTATGACCGCTTTTCCAGTGGCACGATGTTGTCCGAGTTCGAGTTATGTAGCGATCATTCGGGTGACACGAAAAAGGCCTCGTCCGAAGCAACTAAATGGCAGTGTAGCAGCAAGATATGAGAAGCTACAGCGGCTTGGTGAGATCTTGCGGAAGAGAATTCGAGGTTTTACTTACACTATTGTGAGACTCAATCGCCCTTGTTGTTGTGGTCGATGATGAAGAGACGCGACGCGACTTAACGCGTGACGCTCCTCCTGACTGGTCGCAGAGACCGTGGTAATATACTCCTTATTATAGGAACCAATCATGATGATCCCGGTCTCCGAGTTAAACTATTCTCACGGTTTGTGCACTACACAATGCGCATCTTCTGCGAGGTCTTATCACAAACCCATCCCGGGCCACCCTTCCCATCCACCCTACGATTAGCAATATCTAGTATTAACTCATCACAAATCAATGGAAACTTCTTATTGTCATCGTATCAGCAGTGCCTGTTTGATGCCAAATACTTACGGCACCCATTGTATTGTTCGGTGACTTCGGTTCAAGTTGCTGAGTTCGCCGCTCGTTGTTTCTTTTCTGATGGGCAAGTACAATAACTGGTTGAGACTAGCGCGAATGCGTCTTTTCCTCTTGCCATCATAATAGCTCACTGGTCGCTCACTTGGCTGGAAGTACACAGAAGATCATGTCAGGTAAGTTCACCAGATTGCTGCGCTTCAGTTTGCAAACGACTTAACTATAATCACAGTGCTCGACCAACTGAACTCGATTTTGTCAGCTACGGGTGATACATCGACCAAATCAATCGAAGGATCAGAATCGAATGTCGGTTCTAGTGACGTAGCCGCTGCAGATGGTATGTGACAATCAATATTTATGAACGTTGGAGGACTTTGAAACCTGCATAGCATCTGCACGATCAACATACGTTCTACTCGAGAACCTCCTGACGACCGTTCAAGGACTGCAAAGCTCAATGGAAGTCTTGGTCAAGAACACGATGCCAAAGGACGATGGTTCTGAGAATGGTGCGTTGTCTGTTTCGGTTCCATCAAAAGTAAATGTTTAAGGCATTGAATGCGATAGGCGGAAAATCATGGCCGGAAGCAAAGAGCGACTTTAAAACGAGACTAGACGAATTGAGAAGGTGAGCTCTATTTAGTTATTGAATTGCTTCGTTCCAACGTTCAATTCAGCAGCTTTGACTTTTTCACGAAAGAAGTATACAGGAGTATATTATTCTCTATCCAACTCATTGCTCATACCATGATTCTAGTTCATCAATCTTGAAGAACACTACAAGCAAGTTGGTGGAGGTCAGAAGATGATTGATTCCTCGAAGGCTTTCCGATCAAAATTGTCCACGTTCTTGACTGCAGTTTCGACGGTTGTTGATCTGACGTGGGACGCACGATATGGTATGACTTCTTTCTCCCAAATAATAATCGCTAAAGACAAATCTCTCTTTAAAGAGGAAATGGAACCCGTGAGACGTTCAATGCGAGAGCTTTCAGCATGCTTTACCGCTTTTCGCGATAGCCTACACTTCCAGAAGCATGCATTTTACTTCGAGGCGGTAAAACACTGTCACGATATCTTGGCTGTATGTCTTCGCAGCCGTATGCTTGAAGCGCTCAGCTGTATTAACTATGCGGAACGACAGACTGCAACCTTCCTTCAAGAAACACGATCTCAGAAGGCATTTCGCAAGCCACGAACGCATCTCAATTACCTCTTCGATGACTTTATCCCCAATCTTGAGATAGCCATGAACGATGTTATTATTGAGCTTCGATCGTTCAGAGAGAAATGTGGGTGAATACTGCCCTCGAGAACCCAATACTTATCTCGCTATCCATCAGCGCTGCCGTTCATCCATAGCGAATCCAAGGAGCGAGCGACAACCCGCTACATCTATATCACAACGATCGCGACGTTCTTTTCGAGCGTTACGGCGACTACCCTCCAATACTCCTTTCAAGACACAACAACGACTCTCGGCGGACTAGTGAACCTTTTCTGGTTCATATCGCTTGTCTTCAGCGTCTCATCTGGAATCAACAGTCTTCTTGGTTTGACTTGGAGAAAGTCGACGATGTACGATTACTATATCTCTTTGCTTCACCGTCGCTTACATCCTCTTGTAGATTTGAGCCTGAGGAGACACCTTCCGTGGTTAAGCTTTGGCTGGAGAAAGCGCCTTTGGTTTTCCTGATCATAGCTGCTATTACCTTCGTGATCGGACTGAACCTTTTCACTTACGTTTCATCACAGGTATGTGAACGTACTTTCACAAATAGGACTGACTGACAGTATTTCAACTTTCGCTAGCGTTTATTTGTTTCTGTTATCACGAATGTGTTCACATTCATACATGGACTGTGCCTTGTTCTTGCGGTTATGTGGTACCTCTGTCGACTACAGCAGGAGAAACGCTGGGCATTCTGGACGAAACGCACGGGGACCGTACTCTCGACCCTTCTTGTTTGGTTTTTTTATCCGTTTGCAGCTGCTGGCAACATCATCGCATCTGCCTGTTATGCCATTTTCACTGTCCAGGTGTTATGTGTTAAGCTTTCTTTCATAAAACTTAGACTGTTCTTATCCAAGTTCAGAAAACAGTCAGATCCGCTGAAGAGGAGGGAGGAAAGACGTCATTTTATACGCACTGTATACTGGTGAGTATCTGCGTGACTAGATATAGATTTGGCTGAATATTATAATACAGGGTGCTTGGCCGCGATGACTACGTCGCGAGTGAGAATATCTCAATGAGAGATGGTCGTGATTGGCCAGACCCTAGCCCAGTCGCGAGGTTCGCCCGTTTCGTCCTCACTCCGATCAATGCCTTTCCCGGAAGAGTGAGAAGTAAATTGTCTGCTTTCCGACAATACATTGAAGACCAGAATCGCCATCTGTTGCAATTGACGCAAGGTAATGATCACCATGACGCTAATGTTCCGAATCAGCCGCTACCAACTGTAACTGAACAAGAAAGTTGGAAAGACGTTTATCACGCATCCTTCATAGCAAAGTTTGGAGCGTTGGACTTGTTTGAAGCGGTTATGGGCGTCATCAGTCCTACGGAGAGATGGCTGTAAGGATCATAGTCATCTCAAGTGACGAACAACTGATGGCTTGTTTTCTTTCGTTAGATACATAGATTACGTTAGAGAGGATCAACTCAGACAAGCTTTGGGAAGACTACTCTGGGGTTTTGGAGAACTTTTGGATGAAGTCTATGCTCTACACCTCAACGGCTTAATCTCTTCTCTAACGCGTATACCATCTGAGCTGGCTTTGAGCGACGTACAAATACGGAGACAAATTTTAAGTCTTCCAGGTGCGACTTCAGACGTCCATTCAGGACTTCAAGGAGGACATTGGGTTGCATTGAAGGTGATACGCTTATATGGTGTACCAGAATGGGAAGTTGGCAGGCAAGTTATCGAGGTATGTGCATATTAATATAAGAATAAGATTAGCACCACTAATATAGATGTTATCACATAGACATTGTCATCCAGAGCACATACGTGGAAGCAGCTCCGTCATTCGAATATCTTGACCTTCTTGGGCTTTTCATCTGTGGTAGAACATAAAATTTTCTGTCTTCCTCCTGCGATGGTCTTTCCCTGGATGGCAAATGGGAGTCTTCCAAAATATATCAAGACCCGCTCACCAAGAGATCGAACCTCGTTGGTAAGTGTGTCATACACTTAGTCATCTTCAGTGACATGCTGAGCGTAGGACGTAGATGTTAGGCATTGCTCGGGGTCTACAATACCTACACAACTTTAACCCCGTCGTTGTTCATGGTGATCTTCGTGCGGTTCGGAATTTGATGGCCTTTTTCTCCGGCAGTGGGGTGCTAATATACATGATTCATAGGGGAATGTCATGATTGACGAGGACGGGAAGCCAAAAATCACAGATATTGGTATTGTGAAGATGTACGAGCCTCTTCATAGCAATGTAGACGACGCAACTCGATGGCATGCGCCGGAGCTGTTGACTGGAGAGCAAGACGACTTTACCACGCAGTCTGACATATATTCGTTTGCTTGTGTTTGCATAGAGGTCCGTCCGCCTTTACGCATATGCTTCTCGAACTAGAAGCCTACTGATGTTCCGACAGATCTTTTCTCAAGAGGTCCCTTTCCACCCCCTTAATAAATATCAGGCCGAGAAAGAGGTTATCTCGAACAATGGTCGCCCACCACGTCCCTCTCAAGACAATTTAGAGTGGGGTCTAACTGACGAAGTTTGGAACCTCATACAGAACTGTTGGGTGAGAAATCCTGCTGATCGGAAGAGCATAGATGAGGTCGTTACCGAGATAGAGAACATAAGGCATCAGATGGATATGTTAAATAACTTGGAGGTCGGCAATGCCCACTAAAAAGACTTAGAGGGTAAAGAGTGAGTAGTTCCCTTTTTTATTGAACTCGCCCTTGTCTGAAACTCACTGTTAGGTCTCTGAGCAAAAGCTCAGTATTCTGATGATAATGACTCATGACGAGCAAATAATGAATCAGTTTTAGAATAGGACTTTGCTACGCTACCGCTATCTAGTTCGAAAGATTTGTGGCTGAACTCGTGTATGCCCGTGATAAACTATGTGATTCAATCGAACACGGTAATTTCATTTTAACATCGAAGGGCATTGAAGGAATCACTGCTTCTTCAAATGGCCATTTTCTGGCTATCTCCTGTTCTTTAAGGTGTCAAGCTTCTATGTTCCCATCTCGGTATTCTCGGCCTACGACAAGCCGGAACAGGGTTTTTGATCCGGCTTTGCCGCCGGCAGTCGATATACAGTACACAGCAAGGACAACCGCCATGTGGAATCCATATATAGTATTATGTAGTTCCACAAGAGTGAGCTCCGTATGGAAACCGGCGGGTCACCAGCATAATCCCATAAGGATTCGTTTCCATATGGATGCATGTATAATCTATATAGATCCATATATCACCGACCTGGATCCAGCTGCTGATCCATAAGGATCCATATCATTGATCGGCTATACATATGAGGAAAGCAAAATATGATCGGATAACACTAAGTTCCCTCGGACCTACCCTAAAGTAAGATAAGCAATTAGTAAATTTAGTATTATCGAGAAGTCAAACATTAAGAAATTAAGAACGCAGTAACGGTACGCGGGAGAAGCGCGCCAAAGCGATATATAGACGCGCGCTGAGCCTGTCGACGTCATGAAGACATTAGTAGCATCTAGAGAGAGTGAGCATAATGTTACTCAAGTAAAAGTGTATGTATTACTTCTTATCATCCTTAATACACATTTATAACATTAAACATCAGGGAGAATGACGGAGTCCGAACTCCTAGAAAGCGTACTGCAGCTCGTGAGTCTGATACTCTTAATCAGTCGTAAGCATTTCTATACTCTTCATGGCCGTAAAGCATATCGATTGAATCATATACAGCCTCCTTGTTCCTGGTGGATTTTTAGACTCGCAGACCGGAGACACACAGTTTTTTGAGTTCACACAATACAGATGCCCTTATTATCAAGAGTCGCAGACAGAAGATGGGGAATGCGAGATATACAGCTCCTCGCCCTGGAGACCTACGCAAAATGTAAAGGACGAATCAGTGAGCCCGTCGCCGTCTGACTCTCCGCCTAGGAAGAAGTCACGCATTGATTTTCCCGAGTATGCGTCGTCTCCGCACAGTGTGAAACGAGAGGCTCCCGGAGAGGATCCGCTCTATGGTATAAAGGCGAAGCAAGTACAACGCGGAGCACCAGATGAAACGGAGAAAGCTCACGAGCTTGGACGTGACGAAGTCACGTCGAACGCCATTGACATGCATGCACGTTCGCTCGGAGAAGAAAAAGCCGCAGAGGAAATTGAAAGGAAGGCAAAGGAGGTCCTTGAAAGGCTCAAGAATGCGACAGAGGAGCTCCATTCTTTGGAGACAGATGCAATTATCGAAAGGCGAACATTGAATGCCGCGGAGGCTCAGGCGGCGAAGTCCAGGGAAAAAATCACACAATTGGAGCTAGTATCGCAAACTGTTCGCAAAGAATTGTTAGATTATGAAGGTCAACTTGGAGTCTTGGTGATGACGAAGTTTAAAAAGCACCTTTTGGTCCGTGTCGCAGTTTTTTCTTTTGCATTTGAAATATCAATATAAACTTACGTTGTGACAGCCGTCATTTGGTCCGTTCGTTAATCGACCCCCTCTAGACAGTAACGAAGATCAGACAGATGCTTTGATCGAATCGCCACTTGAAGATCCTCCTCATCCGTCAATCTATACTCAGGTTGATAAGGCAATTAGCGACGGGTATATACCTCCCAAAGCCTTTCTCCTTCCTTAATAGAAAAATATAGTTCACTTCCAGTATTGCTATACATATTCTATGTGTAACTATTGAATCTATTTACAATACTAGCTGCTGTTGACCTTGAGACTCGTGTCTAAAATGTGTCAGATTTAGCATACGAACGGTTCGGATAAGATCAAGTAAGTGCATCGATATGAAAACAGTACCGTGCAAGGTAATTTCGGTGAATCTCTCGAAGTAAGCATTGACTTCGATGTTCTTACGCACTCTCATGAATCTATTTGCAAGCCTATCAAGTTCTCATGTGATGCGACCTATGTACATCTGTTCAGGGCTGGAGGCTGGACTCGTTAAACGACATCACTGACATTGTCACCTTCCTCTTTCGTGATCCCAACCGTCAAGAGCGACACATACGCCCGGCATAAATTCAATCACCATGAAAAGCGTATGTATTGTGTATTCAAGTCATTATATGCTAACTCAAATATGTAGATCCATGCTGTACTGGAGAGTGCTGAATTCAGCCGGCGAGTGTGTGTTGCGGACGATGATCATTACTTCGTCTGCTTTCACACTAATATGCCCCCGAAACCCCCAGACTCTCGAACTCCCGATATTCGGTTTCCTGAGCAATGCTACATGGCTGCAAGGTGGTTCGACAATCGATATCCATTTATTCCTTTTTGCATACTCAGACCGGATTGGACTGGTCCCCTATTCGAACCGTTAGAAGGCACCATGAAAAGTTTTCCAATCTACACCGTATTCGGTTCGCGGTACGAGCTCGATAAAGCTATCCAGCATCACTGGTGGAATCTTGAAAGGGCGATAATATATGCGTACGAAGAATTTCTCGGACTTCGCCCGACGTTTTTGCACCCTCTCGACATTCAAGTGTTCAGGCTTCCTAGCTCCTGGGGCTTCACCGTTGATCACGAGTCAGCTCTGGCCGCTCGTTTGCGAGCGTTGAACTCGCGTAACGCATTTGTACCTCTGATGGCGTTGTTGACATATTCCATCGCGCTCTCTGCCAAGGAATCGGCAGAACCATCCGAGCTTCAGCCCCATTGGATACGACACCTCGTAGAAGTGTGCGGAGTCGATGCTGAATGGGTCAACAGGCTCGAACAGTCTGTATATTGTTCTCTTTCAGCCCCTCGCGTCGGCGTTTACATCGACTGGGAAACTTTCACATTTCCGCACTTGTTAACACTGTATTTCCGATATCATATTCCAGTCTGGATCAGAATCTCTGAAACGGCTTTCAAGAACCCGGACCTCCCAACATCTCTGCGTTTTCGCCCAACGGACCATCGAACCAGAGTTCCTCCCCCTATTCCGTTGCTTGTCAATACCCCACCTAGTCGTCAACGGCCTCAAGAAAGAATTCGCGATTTCATTTCTCGAATGCTACGAGAGAACGGTCGGCGCATTGAGCAGGAATCTACGGAGGATCGCATTAAACTTCTGGACCGGGAGAGGAATGCCAGTCGATTCGTTTGTCCGGGGCCCAGAGGTGCATACGTTTTTCTGTGGGTCGATAATCAAGGATATTCAGTTCGGACTTACGTCTCTCGTGCTGACGTCCCTGATATATGGGCGTCTTATGCATCGACCCAAAAATGGTACGATAGCGTTCACGATCAGTGGGACATCGGGATCGAATTAGATCCAGCCGCCACTGTTGACGACGACGACTATGAAGATTCTGACGATTGGGAACGCCCTCTGTCCGGAGACGTTTACTCATCAAAAAGCGATGAACCCATTCTTACATTCTCTGAATTGACACGTACGCGATTACAGGAATTGTACGATGCTACTGTCCTCACAACGTCACGTATCGAGACTCCGGACTTAGGGGAAATGGTGTTCTACCGCTACGGGTTTCACCCAGACGGAAGTTCATATACACCCCCTACAACCATTCTTGACGAATCCCGAATTGCGCGTATACTTGTCAACGACGATTTTCCTCTGGTTTCGCATCGTCAGGAAGCCCTACATTTTTTCTCCTTCCTTGCCTTGAAGCAGCCGGTTCCGGGATCACTTCATGATCTCAATGATGGAAATGAAATTCCTTTGCGAATCTTCAAGTCTGGCGCGTTCACATTTTCGAAGGCTCCCTCTGCACCGTACATTATTACAGAGCCGGAGAAAGGCGTCAATACACTTCAGGTCCCATATGCGTCTCTTGTTGTAGAAGCTTTCCGGACGGCAGCGTGTACGACTATCAGGCAACTTGCATCATACTTTGTCAAAAGAGGCACTGGTTTTCACTTAGGTCGCACTCTTGATGACCCCTTCAAGGCTTTGAGTGGACCGCATTCTGGCCTTGGATATCGTCCGAAGAATTATATGCCTAATATGTTTGATTTTAAGGCATATCTGGATCGAAGGAATCAATTGTTGATGGATCCCAGTGTTGCTCGATCGGCTCTCATGCAGGGTGGTATTGTCTGGAGACTTGCTGTAGAGTCACTGCAGTCGATATATCAAGACGGAGTCGACTTCGAGGCCATACTCTTCCACGATTCAGACTTCGTACGCTTGACTCAACAAGATCTCGGCGTGATCGTCGGGATGTATACCATATGGACAGGTAAGCATCCGCCCTTTTGTGCAAGGTCTCAGAATCTCATTTTGACGCTTACAGGCGAAGCTAGTGTTGACAAGGAGTTGTCCTGGTGGCCTCAGCATGGCCAGTGGAAGCAAAGCAACATCGACGTTCTTTACTGGTCGAATGGTTGCGAATCTTGGTATCAAAGGCGTTCACACGGCATACTGCACGGAAAGCTAGACGTGAGGTCTGGACGGCAATGGAGGCAAGCCCTAACTTTTTTCAATCAGACCGGTAAGGTGATGGAACAGAACGAAACATATTCCTTGAAATTTCTGCAATCTTTGACACACGTTTAGCGCACGAGGTGTTTTTTTTTTTTAAATCCGTTTATTTCATTAGCCATTAATTACTATACATATGTCATCTATATATTACGTTCTTCTTATTCTTATCTCCTACAACAGAGTATTACTTGCAGTTAGATCTGAGCACGTAACGCAGATAGGAAAGAACACTTACCAGTCCGTCCGCCTGCCTTGTCGTCATAAAGACAATAATTCGAGTTCGAAATGTCGTTATTCAGTTCGAGATACACGCTCATTCGTGACCTCATACACTTTCCTATATACGCAATCCAGTGGAATCATGAACCTCATGATAAATTCACGACTAGCTTGCGAGTCCAGTACACCCCAATGAATTGTGGAATTCAATTCCGGCAACTCATTGAAGTGCGTCGTATATAAAAAAAAAACTTACCTTGACCGTTCACTTCCAGCTCAAGTGGGTCTTCATTAGGCCTGTGTTAAATAAGAAAGAAAGAAGGAGAGAGTGAGGATGGATCGACAGCGTCGATCCCGGAATGTAATGGGGGGACAAGATGGGAGATCAGCACGTTTAGGGTTTCCTCTCTCTATTGACGACATTACGTAATTTAACGTTTGCTTCCGTTCACACGTTGCCACAACTTGAATGCCCACCTCAATCACGTCCTGGCAACCTCTCTCGTTCACCGTACATCAAGATGGGAGGCTCGCCGAGAGGGACTGGGCTGCGTGCGTGGAATTGAATTCCATTCATGCGGTTCTTAGTCTTCTCGTTGGATAGATAGGAGAGGCGTATAGGAACTATGCAGGTACGTATTCCTTTTGTTTATGAGCACAATGTTACATTGACACATTCGTCTCCATGTCCGCCCTCCTCTTCCCTTTCATCCTTTTCTCGTCTGCATTTCGGAATGTTTTTTTTTTTTGCTTGTTTGCATTACGTCTCGCTTGCGCAAATGTCATGTATCTTAAGTACATATGTATAATAATATTGTTATCTCTGATTCGGAAAAAGAAATGTGTGCCGTGTGTGATAAATGAACGTTGAGAGACAGGATGAAGAAGCATTGAAGACTCGTTCCTTCTCAATGCGGCTGAAGTGTCCAAGGCGGGTACCAAGTAGATGTTCTTGTGTTATTATCAACATAGTAGTATCGACCATCTCCTGTCACTCTACACTCCCATCCAGGTGGTAATTGGTACGTAGGCGATGCGAGTTGATGCTGGCCTATCGGTCGATTTTCTGATGTGCAATCCGATGTATTGTCCCGGGTCACCGACTGAGTCGCCTGTTTCGTTTTCTTTGCCCGTCCAGTGCCCGCCTTTTGCTCTTCGCGAGCCTTGCGTTTCATTTGAAGTTCCGCCGCCTTCTCTTTCAGTCGGATGCGCACTTTCTCTGCTATTGAGGAATGGAACGTCTTTCTGTCTTGCACTATCGGTATGGCGTATAAGTCAGGGAGGAACAGTGCTCGCAAAAGATGAGGGTGATGAATGCTATGCATATTGACGATATAATGGCAGTCGTTCGTGTGTTGTACGGTCACGACTTTCTTTTGCGTACGTTTGCGTTCTTGCGTCTCAACCATTTCCTCTATCAGCGAACACATGCATCTTTCGCAATCGTGCTGTGTATTTAATATCAGTTGGATGTGCTATGGAGACCATAATAAGTACATATGTTCAATCGTAATTTGAGTTGTACAGACCTCAATGTGTGCCAGGACGTAAATTTCTTCTTCTGTCGCATGGATGGTAGGCATCTTCAGTCGTGCATGCTGACCTCCCGTATAGAACTTGCGGACGACAATAAATATTTCTTGCTTATGACCATCGCCTTCTTGTCCCTGCACCTGAAGAATTTCTTCAACTCTACCTACGTCTGACAACTCTGAATCACGAGCCTTCATAATGAGTTGTTAGAATACGAACGCGATTTAAATATGAGCTGACGTACTTCACTCTTCAGGCTCACGAAGCAACCAGGGGTCACAGTGTCTTGTGTCTTACAGATGCAAGATATGCACGGAATGACACGGACTTTGTCGGGATCGCTTGGAGGGTCCGCATACACTGGGATACCTGTCGAGCCCTTGGACTCTGACCATGCGATATCAAGCCGTTTTTTCTTTTTACCTCTTCCTTTTCCAGGTTTTCGGACGACACCTTATTAACTCATTCGATTAGAGACTAAGCATTTAGTTCGCATGCGAGGTTTTACCTGTCCGATCCAAGTCAGGGTTCTGCCATCCAAGGAAACGCTGAATATCTTCGTTCGTAGAGAAGAATCGATGGACGCTCTCTCCCGGCCCAATCCATTCACCGTCTTTCATCCATCTCCCGCCACTCGCAATATGCTTGAGGCGCGACATATCTGCCATATTGAATGCTATGTCTCGACTCGGCGCATGGTGATTGCTTAAGACCGAGCAGAGACGCCACACGCCGTTATAGCTTTCGAAGGTTTCTGTTGACATTGTGATTGCAGGACCAAATCGGCGAATGTCTTCGACAATATGTGTCAAGATGTGGCACTTGGCCTTAATATAAATTTTGCTTCCATCGACGGTCGCGAGTGCGTCAAGGAACGAGTCGATTGCAGTGCGAAGGTCATCCTAGTCTGCTACTCAGAAATGTTTACGTTGCCAATGGAGAACAGACTACTTACGCAATATAATGTGATATTCTGAATTTCCGGATACCAGATCAATGAGACCATGTGTCCCGCTGCCACCCATAGCTTGATCATGTCGTCACTGACAAGACCATATAATACGAATGCGATAATCTGTACGATTGTCTTGAAATTGCGGCCAATGAGACTCCCTCTATACTGAATGAGATACCACGCCCGCACTGGGTCGATATTCAGACCTTTCACGTCCACTGATCGTAGTCTAGCTTCGAATACGTGCAGACTTGCAGACACGCTCAACTCTGCACAAGTCAAACCCCATGCATATTTGATAACACCTAGAAGAACCGTATGAAGGATCTCGACTGGACTATTGCGATGTATATCAAAATCTGGTAATGAAATGTAATTATTCCGTTGCACAGGAATGTGAGACAGCTTTACCTTCGACAGATAACATCGGATTGACTTTCTCAGCATCACTAAGGTCAGATATTGTCGTCGCCGAACGGGTCTTCATATTCTGAGGTGGAAGCTCGACACGCGCTGGAACGTCCATAGCTTCATCGATTTGAAGTGCATCATCCGGATCGTCGGTATGTAGAACATTGTCAGTGTCGTCAATGTCGTCCAAGAATGTTGTCCCTTGAAGAAAGTGTGTTACGACGCCATCCTTAACACCCGTATCCGTCTGTCTCTTGGATATGTTGTCCCCTTTCAAGCCGTCTCGCAACTGTCGCAAGGCCTCTAATTTCGTATCTGATGCCAGCCGCATACCGGAAGACTGGGGCTATGTGGTACGATAATGACGTCTCAATGACTATTCCATTTACGGTAGCAAAATAATAAGATACGTACGTCGAATAAAGAATGAAACCCATCATCAGAGACTTTATGCGCTCGGTCCCCTCCTATATGACATCGGGGGCAGAACTTGTTGGATCTCAACCCAAGATGAGAGCACATCTCACATATCATAGGGTTGTCTCCAAGGACTTTGAGTAAATCAAGAAACAGCATGGCTTCCTGACAGCTTTGCGGGTCATATGCTATGATACCCTCAAGGCTATCTCTGAGCGATTCGAGGTAAGGATTAGCGTCACAAACGGTTCAGTTAGATTAGGGTTTCGCCTACTTGAGTGCGTCCGTGAAGGACTTCGCGATTTCGAGAGCTGTTGCGTTAGGTGAACATGCAATGTAGCGCGTGAAGTATTCCTGTGCAAGCAGCTTCTTCGGGAGGCCAGCCATGGTCATGCAGAATAAGAGATGTTTATTCCATTGCTTCGATACGTTGCCAGACACGTCATCCTGCCACAAATTAAGCTGAATGCAGTATACAGGCCGCCCACCAGCCTTGTCCCGCCAGGGATTAGGCATATTCATCTGTATATCCTCGTCCTGGTCTGAGAGAAATATGTCACAACTGTGAAGGGAAGAAACGTGAAGGAAAACCGTTACCTCGAAACCGAAATTGTGGTCTCTTCAGTCGGTCCTGCAATTCAACAAAGCAAGCAAAAAGATTTGATACAGGAATTGTAATGATCGAGGAACGATCGACCGAAAATATCTCATCCTAAGGCAAATATGAGAAGATGATATTGCGAGAAAGACGAGGAATATCATTACAACTTCGTGTACTTGCCAGCAATCTCCACATAGTTTCCCGTCGACGAATATCCACTTGAGTGGGATAACAAACTGCCCCTCGCTGGTGATCGCCATCTCATTGACGTAGAAATGTTGATTATTTCGGCCAACGACCATGGGAGTAAGATGATTTTGTGTATTCTCTTTCGCCCACTTGTCTGCATTGTAAGCTTCGCTCACGAATCCATTGGTTCTCTCAGGATACAGATGGAGGAAGGGCCGGATCAATGGGTTTGCGAAGTCCTATATGACGTCGTGTCAGGAAATAGAATATGATAAAGTGATAAAAAGTCTTCACTCGAGCTACTTGCGTCGCTATGTCATTGACATAAAAGATATTACCGCGTACAGATTCACATCGATTGGAGGGATGTGAAATTTCGGTTCTGAGTTTCTTCTGCGCCCTCCTGAATGTCCTTAACGAAGGGACATCGCGAACGCCGAGCTCGCGCATTGCAAACATCAATACCTCCATTTGAGCATCGCTGAATCGCAATCTCGGCAAGCTGTCCAATGTGTCTAACATCATAATCTGTGAGCAAATATGTCAGTGCTCGTGAGAACAAGAAGTAAGGAAGTCGGGGATCGGCAATCAGAATAGAAGCGTGTTTTTGATTGGCAATCCCCGACGATCTTTGATAGAGTTAGAGTTGACCCACAAGTTTATTCTTATACGGATAATAGTCAGAGGATTGAGGTGTCGATGCAAGAAGATCTGTCACGTCATCCACATCGTCAATATCATCAAGATCTACCAAATACCATGTCAGTCATATTCTAGCCAACGGGATTATGATGGATTTTACCAATCCTACGGAGATTGTCTACCACGGAGGTAACTGTAATGTCCATGTCGTCCGCTTCGTAGCCGTACTTATCAATTGCGTATTGAATGGCGGCTGACCTAACCCTTGGTCTTCCAAGGTTTTCGAGAATATATTGACCGGTGTCGAAATGGACATCATTAAGATGATCAACGAAACCCGTTTCAAGTGGCAGCTCATCGTTCAAAGTGGAGAATGTCGGTCGACGAGGAGCAAGATTGACCGGTGGAAGGCTCGAGAAGCTGAGAGCTTGCACTGGAATTGCCTCCAGCTCTGCTTCATATTGTAGCTCTTCTCGCCGCAAGGCCTCGGCACGACTACTTTGAACGGCTAACTGATGATCTGCAGAGGCACCGTGCGGGTGCAAATATGTCTTCGTTGTGAATAGTTTCTCTTCTCCTTTATAATCTGTGCATGTCCGACACAGATAGACCAAAGCACCTTCAGCGGTCGTCTTAACCTCGATATCTGAAGCGTGATAATCAGACTTGGATACACATCATGAATGTTCATTGCGTACAGGCTGGCAGTGGTTTCTTCGGCGGCATGTTAAAGTCAAGTGAAACATTAATAGAGTCTCGGACGCTCGTGACAGACTGAAACTGTTATCGGCGTGGATTGGAGCTTCACCGCGTCGCGTCGCGCGATCAATGCCGTCCGGCATTGTTATCAGTGGTTGTGTTCGAAAAAATGATTTCTAAACTCAGCTGGCAGGTTTAAAATGTGCCTGCTGTTAATGTTGAACTTCTGTTCTCAACCACGACGGTCGAACTCGAAAGCATCTGGACGTACAACCAGTTGCGTCTTCCCCCCCGTTATTTGACAGTATCTGGAACTCATTATTATCTATACAGGCCATTCGTACTACGCTAATATGATACTCCCCGACTCATTGAAGGCGATCATGGACGCTGGGCTTCACAGACGACAACAGAATACGAATACTCCGACGCCAGTCCCGCGAAGCCTGTCACCCGCATCCCTCCGGTCGGATGACTCGCAAGTCCCTATCGATCCTCAGCTGCTTTTAACCGACCTCCCCAATACGCCGGGCACGGATACGCCCGCTGCGACGCGAACGAACTCGCAGGGAACGCGCCCGACCTTTAGCGGGAACCAGTCCTTGTTCCAGTATCGCGCTGATGGTGAAGAGGCCGACGACGACAATGACAATGCCGAGTCAGACGACGAACGCGGACACGGCGAGCGTGAAGACATGGCCGATATCATGTATATGCAACCTCTTACACAAGCACAGACTTCCTCGCTTTCGCAGCTAGCACGACAAGCGGCTACGAAACTCGGCTTGAACGAGGCCCAGACCGAGGACGTCGTTAACTATGCACAGGCCAGTATTCTCACTCTCGTTCTATGTCTTTCGTGGCACTTCGTGCAGCGCATTCATATACGGACTCAAATTCACACCTCATGCTCATCTTTATTCTTCAGCTCCGTAAAGCCGAGAGGGACGTCAAGTTATACTGTGCGGTGGTAGACATACGGAGGAAGATGAAAGAGATCGAAGACTCGTGGATGCCCAGTGAACAGGCTTTGGTGGGTTCTTCCTTTTCGTTTGCGACTGCGAGCTTATACGTGCACAAGGACAACATTCGAGAGATTTGTAAGGCGGTTCTGCTGTCTCCGAGTATCCCAAGCTACAGTGGAAAAGTTCTATTAGACATTATATTGGTGAGCAATTAATATTAACATTGATCGTTACTGACACTAGTGAACAATTAGGCTATCATGAATCAACGTGAGATCGGTCTTCCAAGCAATTATCAATCTGTCCCTTCCAAGGTCCGCGCAGTAAATTCATTCATCACTCTTTACTGTACGAATGTGAGATCGGACATGAAGAAACTTGTAAGTATTTCTCTTCCTTGCGTAGATTTATTAGACTCATATCCATATGAAAGATTGTCAAGTCTACGATGTTGCCGTACGGCGAAGCCAATGTTGAGAATCTTACAAATGCTTTATTCAAAAGATGTACTATGGGTCTTCAACCGTCAAAAGAAGCCTGGGGTCGTGTAGCTGTCATGGTACGTCTTATTTGATTCACATTGCCACTAGTGCACTCATGTTCCTTCATCAGCGATCCGTTTACAAGACAGGTATTGAAGGCAGGTCATATTGGAAAGCCGTTAGCATGGTCTACGTATCGGCCAAGACATCCGCAGAAGAGATGTACCAACTTCCCGGACAAATGCAAGAGCGCGCGGGAGCAGCTTCAGAGTACGTATTGCTTCTTGATACCAATTCATGAGATATGTGATTCCAATTGACCGTTGTTCTCAGTCAAATTAGGGCTATTCTCGAGGCAGATTACGAAGAGTACGGCAATCCAATGATGAACACGAATTCGAGGGAACCACCATTGCGCCGCACTCTCATTGCCGATCCTTTCCAAGACCTTGTTGACGAGACGATTGCGCTGCCTCTCAGTCAAGTTCAAGGACTGGCAAAGGACGCGTTGACAAGCGAACCGTCGGCGAGATCTGCAGGAAAGAGGAAGAGGACATGATTGGATACATATGAAGCTCTTCCATCTTTTGTTTCATTCATTCCTTTCGTATCTGAACTGCATATATATATGCCTAACTATGTCCTACTCCAAGATCTCCTGCTGTATGATCTAAATTATGCAGACAATTTGTGATTTATTTTCAAAATATGCTATAGCACGACATTTATTATGAACGACCGAAAAGGCAATAGGGTTTATTATTAGAAATCGGAGCAAACAACGCTTATGCTATCATTATTATATAATGAACCCTGCACTTACGGGACCCATGTGGAATCGTCCAGCTGGTTCTACGTGGGTACCTGGATCCATTATGGATCTATTAAAAGTCAGCATGGATCCAGCTGTGAGACATATGGACCCGTATATGGTCACTCTACATGTGACCATATAGTGCGACTCATGTGGATTCCATATGACGGTTGTCCTTGCTGTGTATTCAAGTTGGCGCCAAATGAGCGCCCGGCATTCAAGTTCCGAGTCGGCAAATCGGATTAAGAGCCGTACGACGTCCACCTCTTAGTAAGTCAAGTAAGCAGCACTTCTTTGACATCGACTTCCATGGCAAGACTAACACTATCGTCGACAATCAAGCTCTCCTCAGGCTTCGAAATACCAGCTCTTGGTCTTGGAGTATACCAAAACCACTCCTGTATTCCTGCCGTTGAGGCCGCCCTCGAGCATGGCTACCGGTTCGTGTCCTTATCTTTTACCTCCAAGCAACAACTCATGCTCATAAACTGATATTGTTGCACGAAAGGCACATCGACACCGCGCAAGTGTATCGGAACGAAGTTGATGTTGGAAAAGCTATCCAGCAGAGTGGTGTGAAGAGAGAAGATATCTTCGTGAGTGAGTGCAGTGGTCGTGTCTGAAGGAATTTTATTCTTGTGGATTGATTCAAAGGCTGCACGAATTTGTTTCTTTTTTCTCTTGCTATTCTCTTGAGCTCGACTATGCTGGTATGAGATATACGCGGCTGGGTATCTACCCTTCGCGGAGGCGTTGAACCTATCAAGGCTGTCTGCCTAGAGCGAAACCTCTTTGCATTGATTGTACGACTCACGGTGATCGACTACACTCCTCTTGGCTTCAATCTCCGATCACCGCCATTACCCAGCGCGCGCTCAAGATCAAGCTTTCTTACCTATAAGCTCCTGATATCTCTGGTCTAATATCTGTCATCAATCAGCAACGAAAATTATACAAAACTCGCATGGATCGGAATCCGCTCTGCGGGTCGTCGAAGAGAGCCTAACTAAGCTCGGTTTCAGTAAGTCCTGGCAATTCTTCTTTGATGGACTTGTCTTAATTGTTCGTGTTCTCACCTTTCCCGCCGATAACTCCACAAACGCCAAATGATCATGCGGAACAAAACCCGGTCTCACTACTGCTTACAACTGTCGTGATTACATGCCTAGGCTACATCGATCTATACCTCATCCATTCACCACTGTCCGGAAAGGAGAAGCGGCTCCAGACGTACGTCTCCCTGCTCCAGAAGAGGGACGAGGGAAAGGTACGAACAGTCGGCGTCAGTAATTAGTGAGCGTCTTACCTTACTTGAGAAAACTATTTAATTTCTGAAATTAACTATAGCGGCGTAAAGCACCTCGAGGAGATTAAGGAAGCTGGATTAGAGACTCCCGCTGTCAATCAAATCGAGGTGCGTGTTTTTGCTTTGCTTGATGCTTGTAAATAATAACCATATCATGCAATTCATGCTGCTACTGTAGCTTCACCCTTTCTGTCAGCAAAAGCCGATCGTCGAGTACTGCCGCGCACACGGGATAGCAGTCCAGGCTTATTGTCCTCTCATACGAGGAGACTTCTCGAGCCCGGTTCTACAAGAAATAGCAAAGAAGGTATGCTAGGTCACCGTCGAAGCTCTTACATCAAGACTTATCGCGTGGTTTCCAATAGAACAACAAAGATCCTGCGCAAGTTCTGGTTCGATGGTCTTTGCAGAAGGGGTACGTCTTTAGTCGTTTCTCGTTTTAACAATCATGATTGATATCTACCTCCGACACGTAGGTTCATCCCACTCCCTAAATCATCGCACCCGGAGCGCGTGGTCTCGAACGCCGATGTCTACGACTTTGAACTCTCGGAGGAAGACGTATCCGCTCTTGACGCGCTGGATAAAGGTGATGCGGGTGCTATTAGCTGGAACCCGGTCAATACTCCATGAACTCTGGTCTGCTAATCAGTACATCGGAAAGTCATAAATAAATATCGGAATTTAATTAGAGTACCAATGGAGGTTTGAGGAACTGCATGGTGTTGCAAATGACAGGACTTCGTAGAAGTCCCACGACTCACGAAGGAGTGAAGGTCACGTGCCACTAAGACAGTGTGACCGTATGCGCGCGACATCCGCGCATACTTGTCTTTCCGTCTCATCCGCCATCCAATCTACTGAAACTTGTCTCAAATTTCTCTTTCTTCCTTCTCTTCGAGATTTTATAAATGGTCAACACTCGCAGACAGCGTCTACGTGACGAAGAAGAGGTTTCCGAGACTCAAAGTAATCGCCCACCCCGCAGTCAGTCCTCAGTCCGTGGCACGGGTGGCACCGAAGCTATACCACCTCGACCTCCTCAAAGCGCGGGTGGCACAGACGCTGTACCTCCCCAAACCCCCCCAGCAAGTGACCAAATGCCTCCCAGATCACCTCGAGCCGAAGCAGGACCCCCCCCCCCCCGCCGCTCCCAGCTTCCCCTTCCCTCTCGAACGCAACCTTTGCTGGCCCTGGGCAACGCGGACGCCAATTATTATCTCTTGCCAACCCTTTCGACCGAGAAGCGTACATGATTGGTTTAGAGAAGTTGAACGAGACCTTTGCACGCGCTCTTAGGCAGAATGGCGTCCAAATTCCTCCCTGTGAGTATTCAATCCTATTCCTGCTAATTAATGTTTGCTTTAGTCTCCTTTCCTCTGGCCTCTGAGTTTCTCGAGCATATGTTCGCTTTGCTCACGCCCCCCCTCCACTCCTAGCCGTTCATGCCTACGGGCCCACGGACGTGCTCACTGTTTCTATTACAAGCCGTTCATGCCTCCGGGCCCACGATCGCGCTCTTATCCATGTTCATGCCTTTCGGCCCACGGACTCAAATTTTTGCCGTTCATGCCTCCGGGCCCACGATTGTGCTAGCATCTTTGTTCATGCCTTTAGGCCCACGAACACATTTCTTTCCGTTCATGCCTTCCGGCCCACGATCGCGTTCATTACATGGTCTTCTTGCCATTCTTGCCTCCGGGCCCATAAATATTTTGTTCATGCCTTTGGGCCCTCGAACATGCTTGCGCGAAACCCGTGCTACGATTCTCTTCCGTTGCTATATTAAGCACATTAGCGCTGCCCCGCCTCCCTTCGCTCGGTGCCTGATTTGCATTTACTTCATTATCTCTGATCCGTTGCATCGGTTCCAACACCTTACCACGCATATACTTACCTCCCATACTATTCCAGTGGCTCGCCCCGCCCCCTTTCCCCAGGCGTCCCCTCCCCGTAACGCTCCCGGCGCAATACCCGCCCAGTCTCCCTCACGCCATCGCTCTTTACTCACAGAGCCCCCTACGACTCCCTCGCGCCCCCTCAACCCGTCCATCCGTCGTACACCAACCATACCCCGCACCGCGATTCCTCATACGCATACAGCACCCTCCGTGCACCCGCCCAAAGCCGATGACAACTTCATCCTGCCTTCCGACATCGACGAGGAAGGCCATTTATTGGCCACCATTACTACATTCCCTCGTCACGCCTTGAAGATAATGCAGGACTGGAACGAACATCTTCCGCTGCACATTCTCACGCCAGACAATATCAGTGAATATAACCGTCGTCCCACTGCAGACATACATTATGCGCAAACTACCGCAAACGGTGCCTTCACTTTGGTCACTAAAGCACCCGACGCCGAGGCAGAGTTTCTAATGACCGTGGTCGAGTGGCTTCGCTCCTATCCCACTTTCCTCCGTCTCGTTCAGTACCACTCAACACGCCCGAACAAGATGAAGATCGTCCATGGCCTACAACAACACTTCAATTGGATCGTCGCGCAGCCAGACTTTTACGACGAGTTCCTCTTGTACCTGCGTTACGACATTCAGATCCGTAATATCGTGGCCACCCAGAAATACATCCTTATAGGATTCGAGCCCAACATCTTCAACGCCACTCTCCGGAAGTATAATAGTGACTTTGCCAAGGGAAACCTCAAGGAGAGTTCAACTTCTCGCAGACGATCACGCTCTCCGTCCCCTCGCCGTGGTTCGCGCTCTTACCGACCGAGGTCTCGATCGCCTTTGCCGAGGCGGGGCTACCGCAGTCAACAATCTTCGTCCAGATACGAGTCGCGGGGCAGGAATTTTTGCTCCTCCTTGTCAAGCGATAGCTCTTTCTTCTGTGTTGTGTGCGGTCAAACCGGGCACTTTAGTTTCAAATGCACGACCTCCAAGCCCCCTTACCTTGTCCAAGACAAAGTCGGTCGCTGGCTCGGCCCGGATGCCACGCAATTGTGCTACAAATGGAATAGCAACGCCGCCTCGTGTTCGGGCTGCAATCGCGACCATCGATGCACGCTTTGCGGCCACAAAGGGCACAACGCGCGCAAGTGTTCGCGAATCCCTGCTTAAGGTCGTGACGCCCTTACCGCATATGTGATGGTACGATGTCTTGGTACAATGCTCACTTCTCAATAAGTACCAGGACGTTCCTGCCGGCCTTCGTTTCGGTTTCAAGACAGGAGTTTCATCTAAATTAATTGCTCATTATATTCCCGACAACCATCGCTCAGCTTTAGATTCACCAGACATCGTCACCGATCACATAAATAAGGAACTCAGTCTCAATCGATATTCCGGACCCTTCGATGTCTCCCAACTTCTAACTCTCATTGGTCCCTTCCGCACTGCTCCTTTAGGCGTCGTTCCAAAGCCCAACTCCGATAAATCACGCATTATCCAAGATCTCTCCTACCCTCACTGGAAAAATTTCACCCTTTTTCCTTATGTAAAAGCGTAAACAAAAATGAGAATTTTGTTTGACCTTTTGATGGCCGTAAAATTCTGAGAAAAACTTTAAATTTATCTCAACCTTTTGTCTAGTGTAAAATGATGGTGAAAGTTAACCCTTTGAGGCTCGTAAAAGGTAGAACAAAAGTAAGACTTCTATTCTGCCTTTTGCTATAGACAAAATTAAAACTTTTAGCATAAGGCTTTTTTATGATGCAAAAGTGTGAACGAAAGTCGGAGTTTTCAACGCAACAAAATTCAAAGTTTTGCTCAGCCTTTTCTGTTGTGAAAAAGTCTTAGCCTTTTTCGTTGCACAAAAGTGTGAATAAAAATGAAACTTTTCTTTGGCATTTTTAAGACAGTAAAAGTTTGAAAAAAAATATAAGATGGATCTTAGCCTTTTGTCTAACATAAAAGGGTGATCAAAACTTAAGTTTTTGGTGCATGTAACAGGATAAACAAAAAGGTGGACTTTTGTTTCACATTTTGTCAACAGCAAAAGATAGACTATAATATACCACTTTTGTTACATGAAAAAGGCTAGGTTTATTTTACTAGTACATGATGCAGAAAAATGATTGCAGACCTATAAAGCATTTTGGATAGATAAAAGACTACAGAAAAGACTAAAACTATTCCGTTACGATTTTACCTTGGAGAAAATCCTAGCAAAATGAATTGTGACTGTCACGTGCTCGTTAAAAATCTACACGAACCGAGAATCGAACCATTGAACAGAGGAATTCATGGCATCTACTCATCAGAAAGGGATTTAAGCCGCTACACTATAAAGACGTTAAAATTATATACCTACGTGACAATCTATGTTAGCAAAAAAAACACCAAGGAACCCTTTTTCTCCCTTTTTTACTACCTTTCCTGAGACTTTCTCCTTTTTCTGAGACTACGTTTCCTGAGACTAATGTCTACGTTTCAAGAGACACGTCTGCAAACGTAGGAAAAATCTACGTTTCTCAAAGGAAACGTTAACGTCTTTCACTGCAAACGTAGACGTCTCTTACAAGAAAGAAAGCGTTAATGTCAGGATTCAGGAAACGTCACTGTTTCTCCCAGCAAACGTCTTCGTTAGTCATGGGAAGCGCAGACGTTAGCCATAGGAAACGCAGACTCTCTCAGGAAACGCAAACATCTGTCTTAGGAAACGCAGGCATTAGCCTTAGGAAAAGCAGACGTTAGCCTTAAGAACTCTATCAGAAAACGCAGACGTCTGTCTTAGGGAATGCAGACTCTCTCTCAGGAAACGCAGACGTCTCTCTCAGGAAACGCAGACGTCTCTCTTAAGAAACGCAGACGTCTCTCTTAGGGAATGCAGACTCTCTCTCAGGAAACGCAGACGTCTCTCTCTCTCAGAAAACGCAGACGTCTCTCTCAGGAAACGCAGACGTCTGTCTTAGGGAATGCAGACGTCTCTCTCAGGAAACGCAGACGTCTGTCTCAGGAAACACAGACGTCTCTCTTAGGGAATGCAGACTCTCTCTCAGGAAACGCAGACGTTAGCCTTAAGAAACGCAGGCGTCTCTCTTAAGAAACGCAGACGTCTGTCTTAGGAAATGCAGACGTGAGTCTTAATAAAAGCAGACTCTCTCTCAGAAAACGCAGACGTCTCTCTCAGGAAACGCAGACGTCTGTCTTAGGGAATGCAGACTCTCTCTCAGGAAACGCAGACGTCTCTCTCAGGAAACGCAGACGTCTCTCTTAAGAAACGCAGACGTCTGTCTTAGGGAATGCAGACTCTCTCTCAGGAAACGCAGACGTCTCTCTCAGGAAACGCAGACGTCTCTCTTAAGAAACGCAGACGTCTGTCTCAGGAAACGCAGACGTCTCTCTTAGGGAATGCAGACTCTCTCTCAGGAAACGCAGACGTTAGCCTCAAGAAACGCAGACGTCTCTCTTAGGGAATGCAGACTCTCTCTCAGGAAACGCAGACGTCTGTCTCAGGAAACGCAGACGTCTGTCTCAGTAAACGCAGACGTCTGTCTCAGGAAATGCAGACGTCTGTCTTAGGAAATGCAGACGTCTCTCTCAGGAAACGCAGACGTTAGCCTTAGGAAACGCAGACTCTCTCTCAGGAAACGTAGACGTCGGAGTTAGGAAACATGGGAATGATAACCATTCACCACGAACGAAGATGTGTGATGCGATGCCCGTTGTAGTTAGTCATCTTTGAAAACAAAACATGCATTAGAATTCCTTTATACATGACATTCTTCTCCTTTACTAAGTGAACCAAGAAAGTTGATTGTTAATTCCCAATTTCCCGCTCCCTTCTGAGCGTCATTCCATCAAAAAATAGATAAGCAACTCCCGCGCAAATGTTGTTCATCGCACTGTCCATAGGATGAAGCTCTTGGACAACGCACTTCATATTTGTTCCTTCCGTTGTATTTGTCCCTTTCGTGCCTCCAGCGAAAACCGGTTTTCCCTCTGCCAGCGCTACAATCTCTTTATCGTGGGACTGTACTATCTCGTCGACGAAGCAAGATGTCTCTGCCATGAAGACCCTAGCTTTTGTCAAGTGCTCAATCGAAAGCTCGAAGACTTCGATCGTCTGCTTCAAGACGTGATCCATCCGCCTTGCGGAGGTAGGGCCATTGCGAAGCGAATTCAAGTCGACGAGTATTGTATAAAGCTCTTCCAAGTCCACGAGGAAGGTAAGTGCATTGTCCATAATATCCTCTGCGTCATCAAGCAGTTTCCGAACATGATCGTATGCGAGATGCAGGGCGAAAATATAATGCGCTTCCAAACGCACACAAAGGAGGTGCATGTTAGGAGACTCGCAAGAGCAACTATGCAATGTCAGACGGCGATGAAGATTTTGATATTCTGTGGTCACCCATTCTATACTATGGTATAGTCCCGGTGAGAAAGGACAACGCAAATTTTTAGAAAGGAACACATACCCAATAAGTGACAACTGTAGCTCATCTTCAAAATCATGCAGAGCAAGATCATTGTACTTTGATCGAGCTTGCAGAGAAGCAACCAGGTTTAACAAATGTTGTGCTTTGTCGGAATCCATGTCTTTGTTGCTCCTTATAACTTCCTCGGCTGTAATACGGTCTTGCCTAAAGTCTAGAAGTAGTTCCTGAGACGCTACAATGCTTCTGACAAAGACAGAGATTGCAGACACTCCGATGGTAAAAGTCCCGGAATACGCGTAGATTGATGGATCTGCTAGCGTAGTGGAGTTTTGCGATATAGGAGCAATTGCTGTAGAAGCGTCGCGGTGCTTAAGAATAATTGCGAAAGCGGTGATGAAGATTAGAAGATCAAAGGTATTCATTAGAATCTATGACCTGCAGAGTTCGAATACTAGAGGGGGCTGAATGGATATACGGTGGGGTTGTGCACGCTTCCGTAAGCTTTAAATACGATTAATCCTCTTTGTGTGGTCTTTGTCTGTGCGAAGAATATGCCTTTGTCCTTACGAACAAAGAGGATGCAGGCTCAACTGGCATTCATTCAGCGGTGTGACACAATGCATAACTTAAGCACAACTGGCGGCGGGGAAGAGTAGAGTAACAATCAAGAATATACTGTCAGGTCGCGGTCACAGAATATCGGGTCAGCATACGCATGTTTTTCGACCACCGGTCACGGCTCCTCCTGATATATATATATTCTCGCTGCTTCATTTACTTGTCATTATGAGCAGTGATTGATTTGCGTTTTACATGATTTGAAGGGCTCAATGCTATTAACATACAGATGGATTTGTCTCTTCAAAATATGCAAGGTCAAAGTGACATGGCGTTAGTATTACGAATGTCCGGACCGCTGATATAGTCTACGAAGGTGAATAAGGTGCGTCATGAATGCCTTCTCTACTTCACTGTCCGAAACATCAGGTAGATGAGGATACAGGCCCATCTTCCTTCGCTGGCGAAGATCTGCGCAGAAAACCTTCGCTGCCCGTATATTCCATGGAGTCTTCACCGCGGAAGAGATGTCCAGGCGTAGCATATGACCTTGTGGGCCGAGGGAATCGGTGCCTTTCTCGAATGCTTGTACGTCTTGCTTGCTGGCGGGAGATGGAAGCGGATCATTCTTGTCTCGTCGGTTCATAAGGGTCATCGTGTGCAATCGCACTATGTCCTTTGAGATTGATTTAGATTGAAGCAGTCACAAATTGCTGAATAGAGTAGAATATAGTACCTGAAGGATCAATCTGTAATTTTCTTTTTTCCCTTTCGGTGTGCTCTTTGTAGAGCGAACTTTACCGGCATGCTGAGGAGGTGGTTGGCTGTTCCAATGAGCGGGGGGAATCTCTTCATCATCATGCTGTAGGTAATAAGCTAATTGACGGAGTCTCATATCCACCTGTTTCAGCAACTGAAGGTCAGTGCTCGACATGGTTGGCGTAGTCAAGTTTTAAGGAGTCTTGGGGTTTTAAAGTGAGATAGATTCGGTCAAACTAATGGAGAATGGCCTTTTATAAGAGTTAGTGTCCTATGAAAGAGCCACCTTCTCAACGGTTGTGGCTCTTTACCCTTTCAATGAGACAATAGGAGGCCACCACATATGATGATAAACGGTAGTGCTTTCTAAGTCTTTTCATTCCGTATTGGGGATGCGTCAACTAGAAAACTGTGAACTCCGGGAGCGCTCTTGAGATAAGTGGCTTTCCTTAGGTATACTCATGCATAACGGTAGGTGCGCATACTAACAGATCAGCCTGCTTTATATAAACTACTATTTCATATCTACTAAGACTACCACCCGATCCCCTAAGTGAGAACAGTAGATCGCACGATTCACCAGTGAATAAGTACCGGAGAAACATCTGCAAGTGGTCACTTTACCGGCTTCGTGTCTTGTGTCGACTTTCGCCTCCAAATAGGACGCCCGGATTCCTTATAGAAGTTAAGCCAGCGAGTCCCAATCTCTTTTCCGCCTTCGTCCTTCAACTCGTCGAAAGATTCCCCTATCATTATACTTGTCCAACTCCCAGACTCGTAGAGAACCCAACTCTGACATTTGTAATTCGGATTGAGCTTCTCCTTGTTACGGTTGATATGGCAGAATATACTGCCCGCTGGAGTACTGGGGTATAAAATTGTGACATCAGAAGGGGGGGATGTGACATCACAGTCACTTGCAGTTGTGAACCAAAATATGCGACAGTTGGTTTCGCGCAAAGATACGAGTATTGGTTTGTACTTTTGCTACGTAACGGTAATCGTAAGCCATCAGCCTTGAAAGTAGAATTAGAAAAAGTACCTGGATATGCGCGCGAAGAACCTTGGAGGTGGCAGCGGTATGCACAGGGCTTTCCTGCTTGATCGAGTTTCCGCTCAAATCTTTTTTACTTCTCGCGTTTTGCTTAAGGGTCTTCATCCCGCCTTTGTCGATAATGCGCGTAACCGCAGACTTCCGTTTGCCCGAACTAACGTCGCAAGGTACTCTATCCGGATCGGACATCCCTGTCAGCGGCGAATCGTTGTCCGAATCGGACAGATCGGTCAACGGCGAATCATCATCGCTCGTAGTGAGTGGTATTCTAGATTGTCTATAGCTATCAACTAAGCCATTAAGCTGACAGTCACAGTTTTAGTTTACTCACGGAGCTTTGAAAACTCCATCGTAAGAATCCTCCAGATCGGATGGATCAAACTTGGATGAAAATTTTCGAGCCTTATGGTTATAATAGTGTTCGTCTTCCGATTGACCATCCATACTGACGGCTGTGATACGAGTGTGATACGAAGAAAGATGAAACACTGCTTCTAATTTATACCGGCACTCAGAGGTGGTGGCTCATCCCTAATTACATAACACAAAGAAACAAAGGACTGGGATTATTTTGGTCTTTCAGCTTCTACCTCTTCCCCTTCCCTTTCAACATGCCTATCCGGATTGCGACTCGAAAGATGGACAGCGAATACAGCAGATACAGACATCTTGCAACTTCTGCTTCGTACATACAAGGAGCACAACATTTGGTACAGGTGTCAAAGGACATTGATGCAATACGAAACGTCCCTTTTAATACCCTGGGACATAAAATGTAAGCCTTCTATTTCATACCAGTATTAACTTTCAACTAATTGCAGCATCTGACGTGAAGAGTAACCTGTCGTAAGCAGACGCGCGGAGTAAATGTAGAATACGAACTCGATCAGTCGGCAGCTGAAAACCACTCAGTCCTCCAGCGTATGGAACACATGAATAGAATGATTCCAGTACTGGAAGATTTGCTCGATTCGGCGCATTCGGATCTGCGATCATCAGCGCAGCGATATATAAACGATATCGAAGCCTACCTGCGTCAAATACGATCAAAAGTTCTTGCGGAGGGGCGACGACTCGAAACAACATCTGGGCTTCTAGGCCCAGTGATTGTCAATAGTGGTATGTCGTATCATTACAGTTTTTGGACCTAAATTCCTTATACCACTCCGTTACAGATATGAATTTTCGGCACTACCTTAAAATTTGGGACGAAGGCAAATTCGTCTCTAGTGTTGTGGCAGCGACCAAGCACCTTCTCTTCCATCAGTCTAAGAGGAGTAGTGACCTTGATGTGCAATTCCAGAAGTACATCAATGGTCTAAGCCTTCCTCAGATACCCACTCTCATCAAACATTTGCATCTCACCCCCACATATACGAAATATTATCCCTGCCCAGAATGCAACTTTTTATATCCCCTTAATGACAAAACCAGTATCCCTACACGCTGCACACACAAAGAAACTGCCGATAGTCTACCATGTGATCGACCCCTCGGGACGATTCCAATTAAGCGAGATGGATGCAAAACGGTATACACGAGGACATACTTGCACCACAGCTTCAAAGACTGGGTGGGGGAACTGCTGTGTAGACATGGAATGGAAGAACTCTTGGATCGCGATGTATACGAGGATGGATCGACCGAAAACCGGAAGGATGTATGGGACGGCGATGTTCTGCGCAACTTCTTAGGGCCAGACGGGAAGACGTTCGTCACTTCTGGCCAAAGAACTAATACAGATGGGCACTACATGTTTGCCTTTTGCTGGGACGGCTTTAACCCTCTTGGCTCAAAGGAGGCCGGAAAAAAGCCCTCTGCATGTGCGCTCTATCTGATGTGTCTGAATCTCCCCCTTCCGGATCGACACTTTCAAGAGAATATATTTCTTGTCGGCGTAATTCCCGGTCCTTACGAACCATCTAAGCATCAAATCAACCACTATTTAGCCCTGATGGTTGACGAACTGATCGAGTTTTGGGAACGTGGAGTTCGCTACACTCGCACTGCAAAGTATCCTTATGGCCGAACGGTGTCAGTAGCCTTGGCTCTCACAATTTGCGACATGCTCGCAACCCGGCAAGCTGCTGGATCCTCACATCACTCATCGAGACACCTATGCCAGTTCTGTAAGCAGTCAAGAGACCAGATCAACAAACTCGACTGGACCAACTGGGTACCAAGGACAGACGAAGAACACCGTGAGAACGGGGAAGTATGGAGAGATGCCCAAACACAGGACGAGCGACAAAAGTTGCACGAGGAATATGGTGTGCGCTGGACCGAGTTTAACCGGCTTCCGTACTGGAAGCCTGTCACATATGTGGGGATTGACTCCATGCATTTGTTTTATCTGGGCCTGTTGAAGAGACATGTGAGAGGAGTATGGGGCTTCGATGCTGAATATACAGACGGGGACGGGACAGAAAGACGTGTGAAAATGGGTCCTATACCGCCTCGCGATAAGCTCGAACGTGCCTTCAACTTGTTGAAAGACAAAGAGTATGATCGATTGAAGAATTCGAATACCTCAGTTTTAAGATACCTTTGCAAATCGCTCCAGTGTCTACCACCTGAGCGTGACTGGAAGAGGAAGAGGCCATTAATCGAGGCATTGAAAGAATGCGTAAGTGTTTCTTACTTCTATCAATGACCACTTGCTGATGATTCTTTCTTTTGACCCTAGATGTATAATAACACCTGTCCAGTTTCATTGCCGCCCACAGAATTCAATGGCCATGAAGGCAATACTGCGAGCAGCGTTCCCCAATCATCCTCTTCGGGAAACGATCCAGTTTCAGGAGGCAAGGCACTTGCAGCAACGTCTTCCGCGCAGAAATCAAAGGATGCTCGTAATGCTTTCCTTAAAGGCAATTCGCTCAGCAGATTCTCCCTAGACGTTTTACAACAGCTCTACAAAGAGGTCCTTAATGATAAACAGACTATTGCGCAGAAGAAAGATATACTTCCGATATTAGAATCAGCGAAGGTATGTTCCACCCTTAATCGAAGAAGTAACGTAGAGCTAAGTATTTAATTCTAGTTAAATTATGCGTGTGAAGTGTTCGAGAACAGAGAAAATTTTGAGCATTTCAGTTTCAGAATATTGCAGAAACTCTATGAAAGATATGTATCAGCGGTTGAACAGATGCCTACATCGAAGAAGGACCTCATTCTGGTATTAAAGGCAAGGGTAGAAGTCCTTTCAGGCTCATTGTCAACACCAAAAAAGTCTCGCATCCACATACGCATAGCGACGCCCGATGTAGACCAAGACGATAGTGCTATTGTTGAAGAGGCCCGTCATGCATTTCAACATGGAAAAGCGCTTACGTGCTTCAAGAAAGACATCTTGGAAAAGATTTACGCGGAATATGTCGACAACGGTTATCGAAGAGTCAACGAAAAACGAAAAACAAAGACTGTGCTCCTTGAGGAATTACAATCTAAACAGGTACGTCAGTCTTCTTGCTATACCTGCCAATCTCTGATTTGTAGTCATCACGAGAACAGGATTTAGTACCAATACAGTGTACAAAGGAGGAAATTCGGGAGGTAACAAGAGCGTACGAAAAGGGTCAAAGTCTCAAATCCTTTAGAAAGGCAGTTTTGGCGACAGTGTTTCTCATAAAAGCAAGGGGCACGAGCGCTTCAACGGCCAGAGTCGGAAAGATGACCAGGGCGGAATTAGTCAAGGCGTTGGAGGAAACTGAGGTATGTATATTTGCTTTGAGCAGCACGAAGCTCGGCAACTGATAAACGCCATAGGATTACAAAGCTAAAGCCTTATTCGCTAATGCACCCGGTGGAAAGCAGAAGAAAAAAAAGAAGAAAACAAAAGTGATCGGCTTCGAGAGGTTGGAGGCAGTCTGGGACGATATGAGTGCAGCAAAACAAGATCGTCCGTCTTGGTTATCATCAGTTCCTGACAAAGTTGGGACAGCAAAAGCAGGAAAGTTAACAGCTGATCAATGGCGCACGACTAGTTTCGTACATTTGACAGTAACACTGATTCGGTTATGGGGTAACGAAGCGAAGGGATCTCGTCTACAGAATATGCTTCAAAATTTCATGGACTGCCTTACGGCCATTAAATTAGGAACCATGAGAACGACAAATGCCCAGATTGCCGAGGAATACAAAGAAAACATGACCAAATATTTGAAAGGCTTGTTGCGACTTTACCCTTCGCACTCGTTGACTCCCAACCACCATCTCGCTATGCATTTTGGCGATCATCTTAACCGTTTTGGTCCAACACATGCTTCGCGGGCTTTTGTATTCGAAAGGCAGAATTTGCTTCTGCAGAGAATACATACAAATGGCAAAATTGGTAATATTCTCTTAGATATCTAGTAGCGGAGTACTGAATTAGTTTCCGCAGGCCAATTGGAACCTACGATGTTCGTGAAATATTGCGAAGCTCAGAAGCTGAAAGCAATTATAAACGATGGGCAGGAGGGGCAACTATTGAGGGATAAGATTCCGTTGCTAAGGGAGGCGGGCTCCACTAATAGCATCGGCACATTTGAAATCGATATGGTGGATCAGTACAATACGATTGAAACACCTCACCCAACAATCATCCGTCCCAGTAAAGCACCCAAAGCCGCGACAGTTGATTATGTGAAAGCCGCCCTTAAAAAGTGGTGCGAAAAGCGAAAGTTTACATACTCGACTTCTACAATAGAATGGGTCAAGTCCTTTGAATTTCATGGTGTCACTTTCACCACATCCACACATAAGAAGAAGGATAGTCATGTCGTTATAGGGGGGAAGCAGGTTAGAGAACAGAAGTGGCACGCTGCTGACATTCAACACGCTTTGAATTTCACCTATACAGCGCAGGAGGGGATCCGCGAAAGCCAAATTTTGCTCGTTACTCGACGCTATGCCACGCTTTCTCCTGATGATACTGTTCGCGACAATTACAGAAAGTATCCTATCGTAGGAGGGATGATATTCTACGATCGACATGAAAAGGATAGAGATTTGGTATCGCTTGATCGCCTTATATGCCATTTCGTGAAGACAAGAGGTGTGTCGTCCTATATCAAAGAAAAGCATTTCCATGCGTTACCCTTAGACAAGGTGAGGATGGCAGATAACATTGTTGCAGAGTTCAAGCTGATAGTTTCGTCTTAGTGAATGTGCATCTTGTTTGAAACCCTCTCAGCCATCGGCTCGGAATTAATGTAGTCAATCCGTTGATATGACCTAATTTTTGTGATATAATCTTCAGAGCGAGTTATAAGTCTCAGCGATAGGCGTGTGTCGTGTGGGCAAGGTACTTCTCTTCTTTAAGCTTGCGGAAATCAGAGCAGAGCAACCATATAAGCCCAGTCAGATTCGAGACTACACTGGCTATCTGACTGCTGTGCACTCATCCGGCTACACTACCCCCATATTTGGGACCATTTTCATTTCTTGAAGGCTGGCCACCGGCAGCGAAAAAAACTTCCAGTCCGACGGGGTTTCTGCCGACAAAATATGGCTCATTCAGGTCTGGGGCCGACGTCCGGATACAACGTTTTGGAAGGATCACGACCTGTTCTAATCCGGATACAAAATTTCAGATTCTGGCCGGGGACCGTGACCAAGCCAGGATAGGTTTTGGTTATCTGAGTCAGATCGGCGCAGCGTAGCAGTCATTATAGTCCAATAGAATGCAGATAATTTTACAAATATCGAATATGCAAGGGTACTAGCTCTAATGCATAATACGCCCATAAACCCCCACTTTATAAATGCAAGTAAATTTCTTCGAATTCCAATTGCTTCGGAAATCAAATATCACCCTTTGAAATCCCCATCTCGTCATGCGGCAACGGATCCAGATCAAACCATTGGGTTACGTTCTCGTTAGTGACGTCGAACCGAAACTTTCCTAATCGAACCAATTTCGCGCTTCCCTCAATCGAAGGAACTTGCGGAAGGACAGAACGTACGCTGCTGCACAATGTATCATGAGCGACGCAGAAATCGTCAAAAGAACCTTTAGAAATTTTCGCAGAAGAGTCTGCTACTCCCCAAAAAATAATGTCTTTTGGGGCAATAGTTCGGTCGAAAGAGAGGTCCTTCGGGAGGTGAGCAATCGTCACATTGGTCATCCGTATAGATGCGGAGAGCTGAACGCCGAGGTGCCCCGTGGGGGCTTGAAATCGCCAACATTTTCCAGATTCCATTTCTTTCCCCAAAACAACTCGTGGAGGATAGTCATCCTGCATGGGCGTCGAAGTCCATGGCCAGGTCCAGCTTGATTTGATACGACTAGAAAACCCAGGAGATGTGAGCGCGTCCAAAACAATGCTCCGAAGTCGTCTCCCGCATGATTAGTGGGTAGCTGACTAAGATGGACGGGGGAGTTGCCCTGAAGAGTATTTATCCCCGCGTTGACTACTCTGGTGGAAACTGCTACCACGAAACCGCACGTGAATGCAATTGCACATATCAGCAATGGGAATCGTCCATTGCGCATGTTGTAACAAGATCGAGTTCTGTGTTCTTTGACTTTAGGTTTCTCATCCTGAGAAGACGAGCTTACTTTGAGTAATTGTAGCTGAATTTGCTGTCTACTGCTCACCTCGATGACAAAATTTTGAAGCCCGTAGAATGATCGTCCGGGTGCCAATGATTTTCTTATCATTGATAAACGAGTTGATGTAGTGAAAGAAGGTTTCTTGAGGCGTAGTAGCTTAAGGACGGGGAGAAATGACATTGTGGGTCATCGTTGCAATAATAAGGTCTTTGTCGGTCTTTGTCTATCTTCTTTAGTCTTTTGTTACAAAGACGAAGGCTACTGAGCCTGCACGTACATCATGCATTGACAAAGGTGCACACCCGATGTGGCAACAAAGCCTTTCGTCTCCAGAAAAGACGAACGGGATGCGCATTTCCCTACCACGTAGTGTTCCACCTCTCAACGTCTAAGCTCGAATAGAATGCCGCGTTCCGTTATCCCGAGTTGGTTGCGTGGCGCCCAGAGTACTATATCAGTGAGACAACTTGTGACTTCCGTGCTCGTACCTGACGTACATCGATTGGCATAGGGCACGTCAATCATCATCACTTCAGCAAAGGACGCAAAAAATGTGACACAATCCATTCATAACGGGCTACTTCCAATTATCGATATGGACGTCAACACACTACAATGTGTGATCAAGGCCGATGACAAACTCCAGGAGGGTAATGTGGGTTTTACGACTCTGCTTCATAACCTAGACACCATCGCGCGCCATCTGGCTCCAAAATTAACGCGTTTACGACTGGACTTTTTCAACTGCAACACCAACAGCAAACATGTCTTTTTAGACTGCAACATCCTCGTCCTCGGTTTCTACCAGCACCTCGAACATTTCCAATGTGAAACCATACCGCACGAGGCACTTCGAGGCTTCCTTATGCGTCACCGGGAGTCTCTACGTACTTTGAAACTCGGTCGCTGTCAGACAGACAGTGATTGCCCCCTGACCTTTCTCCAACTCTCCTCGCTAACCAGGGTACATCTGTATCCTCATTGTCTCGATGGCATACTACCAGGAAATCCTGTATCACATATCGAGGTGTTCCCGGGAGGAGCTGTCCAAGCAGGTGACTATTCGTTGGATGAATTACTGTGTGTTATTGCAAGCGGAACAACTGCAATAACCAACCTCTCGTTGACCTATGACACGAAAGAGGTAGACTTTCTAGAAAAGATATCCAAAGTCTGCCCATCTCTGAGATACCTTTGCATCTGCGAAGCTCAGGTCACTGTGAGTGCGCACGCTTCGCAACGGACGAATCTAACCCCTTCGTTTTTTCGTTTTAAGATGTCTGGGCGGTATCGAACCAGCGAGGCACCATGGCATAGGAGTACGACATGGGTCAAGTCTCTTGCAAATTTGCACGAGCTTCGAAGCTTGTCTGCGAAGGCATACGGCCTGTCCAAATTCTTCTCGAGTCAGTCTTGTTTGCTAGACGAATGGAGTGTAACAGACCATCCCAGCCTCCGCAAAGTCACTCTACACCAGCTCAAAGGCATGGGAACCCGAAAACAGCCTGTAGAGTATCGTGTTTACTCGTGGCGACTCACTGGACCTGACCGCACTTGGGAAATGTCCACAAGACGAGTAAGCGGTAATGCATACCTAACATGTTCAAGGCTGACATTGCGACGGAATAGGTCTGATGAAAAGTCGCATATATTCTGCTACAAAACTGCAATTGACAAAGAGTAGATAGTACATATAGAATCTATATCATGCAATCCCTTTCATATTCCCGCTGGCCTCGAACCATAGATAACGAATTCGTAGTAAAAGAAAAGACGGTTATCAATTGTCATTCCGCTCAAGGAATCACCACGCACTTAAAAGCCGTATCCTTCAAACCTCTGACGGTCGCCATACACACTAAGCACCTCCTTCCTTCTACAAGTTACGATTTGTGTCGCGGGTCTGATGAATAGTGCCGTGTTATGGCGTTGGACTCGGACGACGCAAGCCAACGTTTGATGGTGCCAGTGGACGCGATCAGGACCCAGAGGTAAAACCCCTTGGAAACTGGAACGCGAATGAGACCTTGGACCTTGAGGTAAAAACCCCAAGGAACGTATCTACGCAGGACGAAGGAGCGAGTGCATCTGACTCGGAGTCTATTATAGAAAGGGAGCTAAGTCACATGACTGGGGTGGCTACTAGTACTAGCTAGCAGCCTGAGTACTTAAAAGGTGCCACACCGGCGGTGGTGGCTGCTTGTGGCCTCTTTTATTCGTCATCTTCGTTCCACTTCATTATGAACGTTGGACGATATGACGGCGAACAGGACAACAGTCAATTCCTTGGGGTTTTTACCTCAAGGTTCTGCTCTCGTTGTTCCTCTCTACTCGCTGATGAGAGCAGATGGAAAAGATGGGTTGATTGTTCAGGTTTCGCATCTCACATATTGCAACCTTACACAGTTGTCTACACTCACTTTGGTCGCCGTGCTTTCGAATAGGTTTGCGAGGGCAAGAGGTCGTAAACTTTCGGTCGGTTGTATAACAAACTCTTGCATTCATCACAGATTTTGGGCTTGGGTATATATTTTCTTATCTAGTATCCCTGGTGTACTGGTAATAATCTAAAATATAATTCGTCGCAAAAGACCTAAGAAATAAGATGTGACTATGAAACGACTGGTTATCTGTTCGCGCGTTACTGTCCGCCATTGTGGTAAGGCAGGCTTATTCAATTGAATTCTTCGTCATCGTACTCCTGGACTTCTACGCCATTCACCCTCCAGTCCTGAGAATCCAAGATACGACACTGAGATACGACACTCAGCTTGCATCCTTTTGGGTAGACGATATGTCAGAAAGGGTACGTGTCAGTGATGCCTCTTATCAGTAATGCAATAAATGAGTGAATTACAGACGAAAATAGCAAATGCAGAAACACGTATGGTACATAGTTACCTCGAGGACTTCTACATATCATTCAATACACTTGAATCGCCAGACCCTCCTGTGCGAACGGCCGAAAATTTCTCGATTCCGGAGCGTTGTTACGATAGAGCTCGGTGGTTTGACGATCGGTACCCTTTCATGGCGTTCGCGTTGAGCAACCCGCGTTGGATAGGGAGCATTTTCCGAAGGCTATCAGGAGCTCGCCATACATTTCCGGTGATAGAAAATCATGAAGGGTGGAACCTACATCCGCTAATACAACTCAAGTGGGAGCGGCTTGAATCGGCTTTAAAGTTGGTCTACGAGTCTGCGTTCAGCATCGCGCCGGCCGACGTGCATCCACTTGACATTCAATCTTATAGAAGTCCAATAACCTGGGGATACACTCGATACCACAAGTCAGAAGCGCTCGCTCGAGCACGTATTCTAAATTCTAGAAATGCGTTTGTGCCACTCATGGCCTTGTGCACATACGCCATTGTAGTGAGCCACCACAGGACCCGTCATGTCAGCTTGTGGAACTCGATACTGATTCAAAGGGAGTCTGTCGATGCTGAATGGGTAGACCAGCTTCGCCTGTCGGAACTTTGTCGTGACGATGTGCCGCGCGCGGGGGTCTACATTGATTTGGAAACATTCACGAGTACAAATCTATTATCCTGTTTCATCGAGTTTGGAGTGCCGGTATGGCTCAAAATCCCCCATAGCTTCAATCACGTCCCAAATGAGGCATTCTTGACGCAGAGCTCATTGCGTTTGGTTCTCTCAGAGTATGACAAGAAGCAGGCAGAGAAGTATCATCTATCGGAAACAACCCATATAGTCTCTCCGTTGCCATCAATGGGTCAAGGAGGTCGCCAGCGTCCCTTCGAAAAATATGACGTATTTTTCCGACGTTACGAAGAGGCCAGAGCCCGTTCCATCATGGAAGAAAGTGTCACAGAGCGCATAAAACGGATAGATCGAGAACGAAACGCATCTGCTTACATATGTCCTGGTAAAGGAGTGGCTGTATTCGAGTGGGTGGATGTCGATGGATGTCTGACACGCACTCGCCTCGTCCGCTCGCAAATTCGCGACGTTTGGGAGAAATATGCTACGACACAGAAACAATACAACAGTTTTCTTAATGAATGGGACCTCTGCCGTGCTCTTGACCCGAATGCAGAGGCCGACGACGGTGATGAAGTCTCAATTCTCGACGACATTGTTATTCCCGGTTCGGACGAAAATCTTGCAGACCCATCTCACAGCTTTACTGCTTCTCAAAATCTTTCTGATCTGGTACGAGCAGAACTCGAAGACACATATGGGGCGGTTGTCAGCGACGGTTCTACATATCAACCAACATTTGATGCTCTGGAAGACGTCCTCTACTACAAATACGGATTTCACCCGGATGGCTCCAGCTACACAGCTCCTTCATCTGTGCTACATGCGATTCGCGCTGCGAAGATATTGACAGAAGATGAACTCCACCTACGGAGTGAGAGTGATGAGACAGCTATTCTACACTTTGTGTCGACTCTCGTGTCAGATGTTGCCCACGTTCCGTCCTCTTTGTATGACCTTCACGAGGCCAATGCGAACTATCTAAAGTCGAATAAGGATGATTCCATTTCCTTCGTCCAATATTCACATGGTGACTTCGGCATTGTAATACAAGGCCAACAGATTATTGTCGTACCGTCAGCCTCGGTCGTGGTGGAGGCCCTTCGACTGTATCTTCCCAACTATACGGCGTCTGATTTAGCGATTCGCTTCCTCTTGCGGGGTACTCGCTTCAAGTTAGTCTCCGAACCGCCCCCAAATCACGATAAGCCACTTGCTATGTCGCTAGACCCTCGAACTGGGCTAGGATTACGTCCTCACAATTATCACCCAACCCGGTTTGATTATCTGGGATATATCAAGCATCGAAATCTGCTGCTATCCGACCTCGCGGTAGCGCGAGCTGCGCTGTTTCGGGGAGGAATCATATGGAGGATTACCGTCGATGCCATAGATGAAGTTCGTGGACCTGTCGACTTTCGTCAGCTATTGGAAATGGATTTAGATGAAGTAGAGATTACTCAGCGTTCCTTGGGCGTTATTGTGGGCCTTTATCAGGTTTGGTCAGGTATGTTTACTGCATGTTGTGTTTAAAAGGAATTCTTATTGACTTTCACTTAGAAAAAGGGACCGTCGTCTCTGACTCGTCATGGTGGCCACAAGAACACCAATGGTATGGGAGCAACCTTGACGTAGGATACTGGAGTAAGGGGTGTGAGAAATGGTATCAGCTTCGCAAGAAGGGGATACGTCACGGAGAATTCAAAATCAGGAGCGGGGCTGAATGGCGAAGCGCCCTATCATTCTACAAACATACGAGTAAATTGAGGAGAAATAACGAAGTTGCATCGGAAAGATTTCTTCAGTGCTTGTGACTATGTTATTATGCATGTTATATACACTAAACTATAGGAAATATATGCACAAATGTTCTTTTACTCTTCGTCCGGTATCTCTGGGTAAATGAAGTCTGGACTGGGAACTACCGTTCCTTCCAAATCCGGACTCGGTATGAAGAGCCACTCATCGTCTCCAACAAAGACACTATGCTCGAAAAGGAGGTAATTTAAAGGTTTGCCCTTTTTCAGGGATGTGAATGCATCCTCAAATGCATCGAATTCCGCTTCATCGCAGAACGTGACAGCGAACCGAGCGCCATCGGAAATATTTTCCATCTCGACTTTTCTATGGTGCTATAAGAAAAGTAGTTATGAAATTCAATAATAATGTTTTGATAGTGATATTGCTTACTCGATTTAATCCTTTTAGTTCTGTGTCTGATACATCACACTCATAGCTGTGTGCATCACCTATTAGCTTAAGGCGTGCTAAAGGGAACCAGCTGTCAAAAATATTTTGGATTGAATGAAGTCTAAGACTGACGCTGTGCCTCGTCCATTGTGATTTCGGCCTTCAGCGCTGTCCTACTAAATCTGAGAGGGTTGCGGACCCTGACACGCGCCCCGCATTGTTTATAACTAGATAAATCTGCGAGGGAAAATGTGAGCCGCAACGAACTTGCGTTGTGTTTGGTTAGCCAGTTTGTATGAGCTGAAGATCGAGGGAGGAGACACTCACACGACGTCCATGACTGAAATAAAATATCCGAGCTGAACCAGAACGATGACTGCTAGTGCATTTATACACGTGCCTTTGGCGGGAAATCTTTGCGGTGGCTCTGCATTTGATTGTCACTGATAGAGCCTCCGTCTTAAACGACACCACTGAGCATTGTACATGTGCCCACCATGCACTGACTTTTATATGCCACCACCGAGTATGACTTAAAACTTGGTCAGACACGGATGATGTGCGAGCGACCCATCTTTACGCATCTCGTTTATTCCTCGCCACTATGTTCTCTCTGAAGGGCATACTACGTTTCCTTTTCCAATGCCTGCCTAGTTACTTCTTCAAAACCATACTGTGCCTATTCCGCTGCTTTAGTTTCTTCAGCGGTTGGAGCGTCCTTTGCGTTATTATCGCGGTCGGAGGCCTGGTTACCACTTGCTGGACTATCATACCGTCCTTCTCGATCTGCGAATGGAAGCTTCTGCAGAGCATTGGTATTTGCCAAGGCATTGCAATGCCTCTAGCATCTCCGGCTGGTCCCTACGCCGAGTTGTTCGAATCTGGGAACCAAGCGATTTCCGTGTTCGTCAAAAATACTGCAAGCAGCCGCGAAAACTCTTTCGTGTATGTTCGCCAGGCCCGCAACGTGGTTGACAACATACTGAAAGAAGTGGACTATCTGGACTCCGATGAGACAGAAATTAAAGAAATTATCGGATCGCTCAGAAAAGAGACTCGCGATGTTGGTGAAGCCTTACGCGACTTTAGCATTAGATTGGAACACTCAGTCGGCGAGTTACGTCTTTTCACATGTTATTTGTATGTGCTACAATCCCTGACATCTGACAACAGGATTTTGTTAGCGAACGAACAGGTCATACGCGATTCGCAGCTAACCTTTTGTGTCAAGTTGCATGTTATGATTTGTGACCTCGCACGCTTCCCATTCCTATGCCCATCTGCAAGGACATTGCAGCTTGCATGGCACTACACTACCGCCCTGCCATCAGTAAAAAGGCGCGTTGATGAGTTGCTCAGTGACACAAAATATGTCACAGGAGCCATTCAGGCGTTTCAAAGGAAGCTTGAATTAAGCTCCTCCCAACTCGTCGACATAACAAAGCTGACAAAGAAAACCGAAGCCAGGAGTCCAATGTATCTGTCGTTACATAATACCCTGGCCGTCATAGGGCTGAGGACCCTCGTTCCGAGCCTCAAATCAAGGATCGCGGTGCTGCAGCTTTCGTCTGAACACGTACGGCGTATCGGATTCTATATGGAGGAGGTATCCACGGCCTTACGCGAGATACAAAGGGACGGAGAATGGATGGAGTTGGTTGTACAGGAGGCTCTTGTTTCACCTTATGTCTCCGGAGATGGAGGTATTCTAAGATATACCGCCGATAAAATACGTGCAGCAATTGCTTTCCTTTACCGTGATCGTTTGGCTTTTGGTAGGGATATAGAGTTGAAATAAAGTTCTTCCATATTTTGTTCACATATATACACTTCTGATCATGCTTGAACGTTCATGTCCCACTGCAACTGCCCAAAGGACGCTCTCCACTGCTCGTATTTCTCGACAAAATCTTCAAAAATTTTAAGTGTAAGCTTCCAAGCCGGCTGTGCGCGAGCTATGCCTGATTGATCCGGAGTAACGGTGACCACGTGGGGAAAAGGCGACTTTCTAGACTCCGGAGTCCGTAAGCCATTGTAACATTTTCTTTGTACTCAGTATTCAAAGGTCGCAAATCAAACTCCGCCGCTCAAAGGCTTTGATTTGATTTTCGTATAAATCAAAGCCTTTGGATGACGGTGTTTCCTACCATCTGATGAACACAATGAAACTCAGAAGTGCTGTTACTCACCGGAAGAGGTCTCCATCCAACTCACTGCAGCATAATCGGAGACAGGAACTCCTTCCGGGGAAGGGTCCAGGTATGCTATGAATTATGTGAAGGTTTTACCTCCTAACTGTTTAATTTGATAGATTTCAGTGTAGGTGCGTAGGTCACTACTCTCATCTCGGTGAAACAGCCTGAATGTAGCCCAGGTTTGAAGCGAAAGAGAGACCTTAGTAGCCCTAAGTCTTCTAATCCTAAAGTGAAACGAGCGCGAGTAAAGACTCCTGCAGGTACGCTTGCTTTCGTCATTACACTTGGTTTGGGAAGAGCTCATGCACGATACCAGAGCTTAGTCCCAGCCCAGGTAAATTGATTTCCTTCCGACTATACAAGGATTAACATAACCCCTTCACTTTCCAGAGCGCCAGGAAAAGATGGTCGATTGTACACCCAAACTTGGATCAAATTTAGTCGCTCAGAATATTCCTCGTATGTATTAAGATATGTGGAAAGCTTTATAGCACTGATCATGACGTCAGGAGTACACACTAATCGTGGTGGTCCCGTCAACGATTCCTCTGTCTTCACAGATCGTCAATCAGTAGTGGATCATCCAAGTCTAAGTTACCCGATGATTATCCTCGAACAAAGCGATGGCAATCGCCTTTCAGAAAGCGAGACAGATTTCGTGAAAATGGTTGTGGAGACGACGAGGAGCATCGATGCATGCATCATACGTGTTAAGCGTCTTCTGGACGAACAGGAGAATGTCAAGCAAAGAATGGCTGCTCTAGAAGAGAAGTTAATCGAGGTGGCTCGGAATTCCAATAGTCACCCGCCGCCTTTTCTCTCGCGCTTATTTGGGCGAAGCAGTCTGCTGTAACGTAGATGTGCAGAGCATGGGTTAGGGATAGCAGGGATTAGGTTATATGATTATGGTTGTAATGAAGCGTCGCTTGCCTCATCAAATTAGTTATTTAACAAAAGAGTACAATGAATAACACGCCTCGCAATCATAGCCACGGCCACGCGGACTGCGAACTAAGTCTGGCCACCACCATGAATGAACCTTTGAACTTTCTGGCCACTTTACTGCGGTAAATCGAATGAGCCCCACAAGTTAAAAGATAGCCTAGCTACGGCCACCACGAATGAACCTTTGAACTCTTTGGCCACCTTAATAGAGTAGAGCGTATGAGCCTCATTTGTCACCTATATAAAGACTTCGTTGGAGTTCTCGCATTGCCATCACCATTCCTGTTTATCATCCCCTTCATCTCAACTCGTAATGCTTCGATTCATTCGGTCGGGTATTGAACAGTTCACGGGTCAGAAGAGAAAGGATAGACCCACGGATTCGGACGATGAAAAAAATCCGGTAAACCCGAAGAAGAAATTTCGCGGCGAGGACATTCAAGGTAAGATGAGAAAATGACATTTTAGAGATGCGGATCATTGACTGTGCCAACCTTTTGACCTACACTAAAAGAAGAACTGATCACCATGCAGCCAGGTGATCTCACCGGACAGCAATCTTCTGCAGAATCCCGTTCAGATGCATTATCGAACTCCCTGCAGGCAGGGACTGAAGCATTGTTCCAGACAACCTCCTCACAGGACAAATTCTCTGTGGATCTTGCTGATAATGGCTGGGAGGCTCCGGCAATACCTGCACTATTCGACTCGCCCACCATAGGGCAAGACAAACGGACTGAGGTCGATGAGTTGGATGACAACTCAGCTGCGGAGGTAGAAGTGTCTACACAGCGTGACTTACATTCGCGACAGACATTGAATGCGCATTCGTCTCCTGCTAGGTCATACGCGACCAGGAACACAACTTCTCCCCGAATGCACCGTATCCTCGACGGTGCTCCCCGCTCTTCCCCTTCTTCCTCCTCATCTCCGCAACGAAATCTGATTGACTTTGATTCGGCTATCCAGCCTCAGTCGCCGGACTCGTCCGTGGCCATGGGACGCAAGAAGCGCAAGAAGCGCAACAATCACGAGAGAGGGAGAGTACGCATGAATACGGATGACAGGGCAAGAGACGCATTCTTGTCTCCTGTTAGGCCTTACGCAACCAGGAACACAACGTCTCCCCAATGCACCATAACCTCGACGGTGCTCCCCGCTCTTCCCCTTCTTCCTCCTCATCTCCGCAACGAAATCTGATTGACTTTGATTCGGCTATCCAGCCTCAGTCGCCGGACTCGTCCGTGGCCATGGGACGGAAGAAGCGCAACAAGCACGAAAGAGGAAGGCCTTTGATAATGTCTGAAGATGACCCTATGAATACGGATGACAGGGCAAGAGACGCATTCTTGTCTCCTGCTAGGCCTTACGCAACCAGGAACACAACGTCTCCCCCAATGCACCGTATCCTCGACGGTGCTCCCCGCTCTCCTCCTTCTTCCTCCTCATCTCGTCGACGAGCGTCGAATGCCCTTCAGGAAACACTTGTCGCAGATTCTAGAGATGATGTAATGGACTACGATAAAGCGGAATCCGAAGCAGGCGAATACATCAATATTCACGAAGGCGAGAGTGACAATGAAGGAGGCGCTGAAGGTAAAGAAGGTGATGATCAAAACGAAGTGCATGACACGAATCTTGCGCGTTCAGAGTCTTCGTACCCTTCTTCTTCATCCCGTCGACGGGCGTCGATTGTTCTTCAGGAAACACCTGTCGCAGGTTCTGGAGATGAAGTAATGGACTGCGAGGAAGAGGGAACCTGCGAGGAAGAGGGAACTGATGCAGGCGAAGACATCAATGTTTACGAAAGCGAGAGTGATGATGAAGGATGCGACGGTGACGATGAAGATGAAGCTGCCCGTCGTTCGCCGGAGCCTTCGACGGTTCGCAAAAAGCGAAAGAAACCGAAGACGGTTGATATGAGCGATTACTATAAGAAGGAGGAAGTCCATATGCAGATTGTGCTAGCGATGCATGTTAGGGATGAGGAGCGTGATCGGGCGACATCGACTGGAAGCTTCGCAGGACCTATGCGAGTAAAGAAGCGACGTGTAACCGGATTGCGAGTTTCTCGTGAGGAAGTCACGAAGGCATGTGCAGTAAGTTGCTAACTAGCTATATGGTTTATGCACTGTCATCTAATTATACGTATCCCGTGTCTAGAAATTCGTTAGAGATTATTGCCAAAAACTAGGCAAACCCGATCACGTAGACGGGGAATTGGCTTTGAAAGGATGTGATCATACTATTGAGCCCGGAAATTTCAGGCTTGATCTGAAGATACAGAACTGTCGTTGGAACAAACATATCGCATCCATTTTTGTCAAGGAGTTCGTCGAGGAAAACCCTTCACATAATGCCAATACGCTGCTTTGTGTCGAACGCGCATTCTTTTCACACTGGCGAACCTTGCACAACAACTACATTCGGTGGACTAGAAACGAAAAACGAAAAATTGATATACGTAGCCGGCGAAATGGACGAAAGGCATCAGTATGTGCATTTTCAACTTACAGCGAATGTCCAATGGATTGCTAATAGGCCATATTAGTTATATGCCCAGAGGGAGGCAGTTGCAAGACGGTTTCCCAAGTTGAAAATCCTTAGTCTCATACGCAAAATGGGGCGCGGAGGCATGTCCACGGATGAATCGGAACGTGACGATCCGTACAATGTTAAGTACAGGATAAGACTAAAACCATGGAGAAATCCCATTGTCACACGATCTTTGCAGTCGCTTGACGTGCTCCACCGTCAATACCGAATTCACCACTGTCCGAAAGGAAGTCCTCCGAGAGTACAACTGGCAGCTCATCCTCTCACGGAGGAGGAGACACGTTCCACGGAGGTTGAGAAGGTCCCAGTGGGAATGCCAACTGGGTTCTACAAAGAAGAATGGCTTACGGGGCTAGATGATTACGCTTTGAAGACACTAGAAATCGACGAAAAAACGAACATAAGCATGTTCGGTATGGAAGAAATCAACGAGTGAGTGTGGGATTGCTTGACTCTCGTGGATTCTGCTAACAACGTATTAGAGCTGCCGGTTCTGCCATTTGTCTCTGATTACATCTAATCTCGGCCACATGGAGGGCGATGACAGATAGCCAACGGAAAGAATAAATGTCATGATATGATATTAGCAAATTAATATACGCAAATTATCACTGATCACATTACTGCACCGATGTGATAAGAGAATTTTAGAGAGAGAAGGGTGGGAGGGAGGGGGACCGTGTATACAAGACAAAGGCCTTTGTTGTACAGATCGGGATGTCTTTGTATCGAGTGCAATAACAAAGGTACAAAGACAAAGACAAAGACACCACCCCTTTCATAATAACAAAGGTACAAAGACACCACCCTTCCATAACTTCGCTTCTTTACTTTACACTTCCACCACTGCTATCGAAGATGTCCTTGCGCTACGAACTATCGCAAAATTTTACAAAACATAGCAAAATGGTGATCGCTTTGCAGTTTCACGAATCTGGCGCAATACTAGCATCCGGTGATGAGGGGGTTGCCTTTACGTATGGGAAAGGGACACACAAAAGGTTCATTACGCTTCAGTATTTGCGAAAACGTCTATAGGAAGCCTTGCATGGCATGGCGAACGACTGCTTGTTGGTACTGGAAGGGGGCACTTGCATACGTACGTCTTTAATCAGGTCAGTCTTGCTCCTTTAATCAGCACTGGCCATGATTGATGATTCCCTTTGACTGCAGGATAACTTCTTGATATCCACGCACAATAAAGTTCCCGCCCACCAGGGTTCCAAGATCGACGAGGGAGTCCGAAACATTGCGGTGTCGGTTGACTCTACTACGTCCTTACCGCTTGCCACCTCCTCCCGCTGTGAAGTAAAATTCTGGAAAACATTTCACCCAGGTATCCTTCATAATGAACATCTCATCCTTATAGCCCTGACAAGCACATAGAGTCAGGCTGGGTTGCTTGCCCAACGTCTATTCGTAATGAAGATTGGGACCTTCTTTCCATTGAATGGGCGAGAGCGGTTCCAGACACAATTATGATCGCAGACATCCAAAAAGGCATCATGTAAGTCACACGCACGTCTTTAACTTAATATTCCTCATACCTTGACCCAAAGCTTCGCCAATGCCCTGAATGGCAATCTTTTGCGATCTTTTGCTCCATGCACGAGAATGTACGCTTCCAGATTTCCCCTAACGAAGTGAAACTGATATTAATGGCTCCTAGAGGATCAGTCAGTGTGTCACCGAGAGAGCCGTACGTGTGTATGCATGATTTAAATGGCTCGTTCATCACGTACTCGTTAATGACTCGACGAGCGCTACACAAAATGCCACACGAACAAGGCGAGAACGTACAGTTACCGTCTTTGTTTATTCATGATGGTCGTGCAGTGGCACTGGGAAGTGCGGTGGGCGAAATCTGCCTCTGGGACGTCAACAGGGGCCAGAGATTCCAGACCTTGATAGCTGAAAGCGGTTAGTGCAACTTGCAGATTGATGTTATAGTCACTTAATCATTTATCTTGAAAAGGCCAGGATAAAATTAAAGAGTCAAAACCCAAGGAATCGCAAGCTGGAGACGAGGCAGGAAACGGTTGCAAAGAGTCTGGAAAGGGAACCATCGTCGCCCTTACAGTGAGTAGATTTTGTGACATATATTGTATTAAGGTCTAACAATGCACAGGATTACGCAGATGTAAGCCAACGCAAATTTTATATTGTAGCTGCCGTACGAACGAAGGACGGACCTTCCGCCATTCAAGTTTGGCACACAGTTGAACAGAATCCAGCTACAATGAATAAAGTAACACTTATTCTAGTGGCATTGGTCATCGTGTTCTTGGCTTGGATGACTTCAATTTACCTGGGCCATGGCGAAGTTATATCCGGTGAGTTTCTTTAGCTCAAGACTCTTCAAATAATACTGCTTATGTGTGACTTTTCTCCTATTGAAGCTAGGATAGCCAAGGGAATGCCGTTCGTTGCCAAGAATATTGGGACTCTCTCGAGTTTGTATGATGTGTGCAAATTAATGCTCAGCTGGGGAATAATGTGATAATCATTAACTGGCCAGCGTGGAGAATGGCCGTCACTTATATGTAGCATGTAGAGTGAATGTGGTTCAATGAATTAGAATATTTATTATGGACTGAGGTTTATGAATTAGAATATTTATTACGGGACTGAGGTTTAAAAACTGGAAGCATGGCGAGGGAGGAAAACCTCGCGAAGACATGTGTACGCGGTACAGGATCACGTAAGACAAGGCAGGGCACGAAGCTAGCTTGGACAGGTATGTATGTATCATGATAGTCTCGTAACCAGACCAGGCTACTTTCTAAGTAAGTCTGCCTGCGACGCCGAGTCTGCCACAGCAGACATATACAAAAAAGTAGCTCGGCCTGGTCACGAGGCTAGTATCATAAGATGTCACACGTTTGTGCGATTAACTCCATTTCTGGTGTGTTGATGGCGCTAGATCGTATTGAATTGGTCCTTCTATTTATTAGAACACGAAACACTCACAATGTTCAAGTCTACGCCTCCGCATTCATTTTACGTAAGTACGCCCAAAATAAGCATAGTAGCATCATGCCGTGAAGAAGTTTAATTCGTGAAGAAGAAGAATCTCTCCGACCAGAGCGATTGGTTCACGAAGGCACTTTTGTCGTAACAAATATTCCAGATGGGCCCGTGAATAATAAGAAGTGCTTTCACGCTTTTTTCATCAGAACTTTCGGAATGCTCTAGTCTGATGCGGCCAGCAAGATTTCCACGCGCCCTTCGTCAGATAAGTATACGCGTCCTTCGCTCCCTCTTTTCCATTCATTCCCCACAAACCCCCTCAGTTCTCGTCGACTCATCTCTTTCCATGTCGCAAAACCCAACACCGGCGCAGGTCATGACTCCGCGTCAGCCGCAGCCTGAACAACGACAGCAGCAAACAACAGGCTAACACCACCTCAACCTACCACCATCCCTCCTCCTTTGTCAAACACGACGGAAAATGTTACTGAACCTGGCATTGGACTTGGACTTCGAAACGCGATGGGATCGTGGAGATCGCTCGTCCGGGTAACACTGGAAACGTCCGACCGAGTGAGTTGGACTTTGAACGCGATGGGATCGGGAGATCTTTCTTCGGTGAGCACCCTTCCTATGTCCCCTTAAGCCACATCTTCTCAACTCCCCAACAGGCTTACTACCGCAAATGCTCGTCCC